>JAFBJY010001309.1:0-103787 GCA_016801885.1 Toxotes chatareus | reverse complement strand
ATCTCTGAAAAATAGGGGAATAATCTCTTTACTTTTTTTTTAAATAACTGGCTTTTAAAAATACAACTGCTTCTTATTCCCTTTCCATTCTGGAAACCACTGTATTTGGGGAAACAGCTCCTGTAGATACACTAAAAGTTTTTTAGACTGAAAGACAAATTTTTTTATAATACCATTATCAAAAAGTGGAAAAATGATAAATTCCAAAAAATTATTTTTTTCTTAAGCAATTTTCCATTAAAATATTTTTCACCTTTTGCCCTAGTATTTTTAAATTATAAAAGGCAATTAAATTGATATGGTTTTTTTTTTTTTTTGCTTTTTGATTTTAACAATTTTGATAAGTTTGTTCCCTTTGTTTTAAAACCCAACAAGTGGAAAAAACATCTTTGAAAAACATCTGTTCTAAACGGGAAAAAAAACATTTCAAAAAATAATATTTTCTCATTAAAATAGTTTTTTAATAATTAAGATTAAAAAAGGACTTAATAAGTCCTGTGAGAGGCAGGCGCGAATCAGGCAGAGTTAAAGTCTTAAACTTTTTTCCCTCCCTTTTCCAAATTTTTAACCAAAAAAAAGGGGCTAAAATTTCATACATGCCCTCAAACACTAACTGTTTTAGATTCCAGTTTAACAAGGTTTTCAAGGCGGGAAGGGGTTTTCAGCCCCTAAATTTCTAAATAAAACTGTTGTTCCTGTTTAACCCAAAGATGAACATGAAACGCCAAAAGATTCACTGAGCATGAGGATGGAAATTTAACAATTGTCTAAAAAAATTCAAGTTCAAGATTCACAGTTCTTGGCCAAAAATACCCTTAAAAGCAGGGTGAGACGGACTTTTAATATGAAAAATAAAAAGGTTCAGAAAAGTTTTTTTTATTCAGGGGTATTTTTATAAATGTTTATTAATCATTACAATAAAATTTGCAGATGTCTCCCCAAAATTAAAAAACATTCGTTAAACCCCCAAGAATAAATGGGTTATTTTTTTGAATTTTTTTAAAGTTTGTTTTTTAAAACTGTACTAAACACTAAAAGTTTCTTCCTTTTAAAATAAATTTTTAATTAAAAACTTTTTTTTTTTTGTGTATTTTTTATCAAAGGAAAATTTGAAAATTTTTTATTTTTTAAGTTTTTTTTGGAATTTTTCAAAAAAAAATTTTTTCTTCACAAGTTTTAAAAAAGGAAATATAATTTTTTTTTGTGGGATTTTAAGAGAAAACCTGGTTCAAAACCCCAAAACCGGAAAATTCTTGTTGTACTTTTGCTTTTACATTTGAAAAAGAGAAATCAAAAAGGCACTATTCTATTTATATTTCTTTTTTAAATTGCCCCTCCCAGTTTTTGGAAAATATTTTTCGGGGGAACAGATGTTTTTGTACCCCAGTACTTAAGTTTTTGCTCTTTCAAAATTTTTTTTAAAACTCAAGGGAACAAGCATGACACTCCTCCTTAATTCTTTTTTTCTTTTCCTTCTCCCCCTTTTTGGGGGGGTTGTTTTCTTTTGGGGTGTGGGGTTTTTGGGATTCGGGGCTCCCCCCTTTTCCCCCCCTTGTCCAGGCGGTTCCAGTGGCATGGGTCGTCTTTCCCCAAAGAAAAAGTTTGGCCCCCTGCACCCCCACCAGGGGTATTCGGGGCCCTTTCCCCCCCTTAGGTTTTCTAAAAAAAAGGTCTTCCTGGTCAGATTCCCAAAAAAACCCATTCAATTTTGGGAGAATAATTTGTTTTTGATTTTTAAAGGTTTGGGCATTTACCCACCAAAATTTTTTCCACGGGATCCGGAAAAATGGTTTTTGAATTCCATTTTTGTGGGGTGTATTTCAAAACCTGGGAAAAGGGGGTTTTCTGGGGACATGGGGGGGAAAGGATTTGGAAGCAAAAAGGAAATTTTCTCAGTTTTATGAATTAAATTTTTTTTGTCCCACAATGTGCTAAGCCCAAAAGGTTCAACCCCCTAGGGATCCTGGCCCAGGATGGGCAGGGGCACTCCGGGGTTTTTCTCTACAGCTCTAGTGTATCTTGGGGAAAGCTGCCCAGAATGAACCTGTCTTGTAAATTTGTTTTAACCCCTAGATTGGCGAAAAGAGGGGACCCGGGCCTCGGTCTTTCGTTCTCCTTCCCTCCCGTGGTGTTAATGGTTCGTTTTTGGTTTCCCCTTCGCCCCCACCCTCTCCAGGCCCTAAATTGGGGTGGGCCCCTCCCCCCCAAAGTCCTCAAGGCTAAGAAGTGCTTCCTCCTGTCCCTTTCACCCAAACTCGGTTCAAATTTAAAGTCTGGTGGGCAAAAACCCAAACCCAAAAAATCCTAAATTAAAATCGCTTCTTTGCGCTCGCAGTCTTCCCTCAACGACTTTACTCGGGAAAAAGAATTTTGGGCAAAGGGGTATCGGGCTAAATTAAAGAAAACCCCTCCCGGATCCCCCGTTTGTGCACAAAAGGGGCAAGACCTGGAAAATAACCCCCCAGTAACCCCCTTCCCACTTTTCCCGGTTCAAATTGTTTTTTTTTCCCCCCAAAACCCCCCTGGGTTCAAAACCCCTTGGCTGAAAACCCAGATGGGCAGCGGTGGTCTAACGGTCTTATGTCACCAAAACTGAAATTGTTTTAAACCCCCCTTAGGAAGGGTCCCCACAAAGTTTCCCCTTTTTAAGAGAAACCCCCCCCCATCCCGTCTCCCGGGGGGTTTCAGTAAATCAGGCTCTCCCCTGCCCCCTTAACCAGTTCAATAGCTTCCTGGTTCCCCGCTCCCCCCCGGCCATTTTCAATTGGGGGACCTAAAACCTAATTGATCCTTTTAAGGCAGGGATTACCCCTTCTTCCTCCCCTAAATTGGGTTTTTTAAATCGTCAAAAAATAAACCCTCCCCCCCCGATTAAAAAAGCCCCAAAAATATCACCTTAAAAAAAAAGCCTCCCCCATTCCCTCTGCTTTAGGCCCCTTTAAGCCACCCTCTTTCCAAGTTGGCTAAACCCCCAACCTGGAAATCCAAGGGGGGATTGAACCCTTCAACACCTCCCGCCATTTGGTTTGGTCTGCCTTTGGCCCAAACTAAATTCCACCTTTTTGGGGAAAAAGGGGTTTCAAGGTTGAGGGAAACCCTTTTATTCAACTAGAAGTCAATTCCCCTTGGGGCCCATCCCCCCGGGGCTTATCTAAAGGGGGCCAGATCAAGCTTCCCCAGCAAGGTGCAAGCTGTTAGGTGGCCCCGGACTCAAATTTTGGGGTTTTAACTTTTAGCTTTTTGGAATTATCACTTTCTCCCCAACGGGTTAACCTCTACATCTTTTCCCTTCCATGGACTCTGATACCCCCAAAAACCAAGTGTTCCTCCCTCCCATTGACCCAACCCCCCCTCCTCTTCTGGTTAAAATGGCACCCCTGTGTGGGGGGTGGGCCTTTCCCCTCTCAATGTCCCCGGAAAAAAAACTCATTTTTTAAACTTCCCCTTTTTAAAAGGGAACTTATTTCAACAAAATCCTCAGTGAATTGGCTTTGGGAGTTAAAAAGGGGCGGAAGGGCCCCTGACATTTTGGGTGTGGACTACATAAAAACTTCTCCAAGTTTTGGTAAACTTCCCCAAAATTTAAGTGGGCCCATTTTTTGGTCTTAATTCACCCCTTTTCCATGGCTCTAGTTGTCAAACCTGGCCTCCCCCTCCATTTGACCTGAGCTGAAATTTATTGACCCCCGTTTTGACAATTCCTGCTTGGGGCCCCTGGCCTTTCATGGCGGGGAATTTGGCCGTGGGGGCCCCAGGATCTGAGGGTCCCCCTGGAATTTGTTCCCCGTCTGTGTTCTGCCAAAAATGGCCCCTTTCCCAAGTTTTCGGGGAGACAAAAACCCTCCCTCCTGTCCCCCGGGCCCCAGGTTTTTGGCCCCAAATTAAAAAATCCCCCAAAACTCCCTTGAATTACACCCCCCGGCCTTCCCCCAAATTTTGGGGGCTCCGGGGAAAAAACAGCCCCTAACCCGTTCGGGAAACCCCCCTTTTTCCCTTTTTTTTTTTCCCAAAACCACTTTTTTTACCCCTTCCCCCCACAATTCGGTGACTTTTTAGTTTTTAAATTTCCCCATCCCCACCGTGGTTTGAAGTTTTCCCCCCCAAAAAAGGCAACTCTCATCCCTAAAAAACCCCCGGTTACCTTCCAAATTCACATTACTGCCGGGCCCCGCCTTTGCCTTGGGGCCGCCCTAGAATCCCCTCCCTCTCCCTGTCTTTTCTGTTGTTTTGGGAAACTGTGGAATAAACTTTTCAAATCTTTTTTTTATTGGCATTTGGGTCCCGGGCCCTTTTTTTCCCCAAACCCAACGTTAAAAAAAAATTTTTTGAAGCTGAATAAACAACTGATGTTTTTAAAAGTAATCAACATCCACCTCTGGATCTCACTCAGGCTGGCAGATGCACTGCTGGTTGGGGGGAAAAACTCTGGGGTTGTCAAAAAAAAGGGAACCCCACGGGCTTTTTGGCATTCCCCATAAAATTTTCCCTCCCCAAAAAAGGGTGGAAACCTCTCTTGGTTTCTTGGGGCCCTCTTCTTTTTAAAAAACCCCTTTTTTAAACCCAACCCAAAGGGTAAAGACGAGTCCATTTTTTTTTTTTTCTTCAAATTATTTTTAAAATATTTGGGAGCTGGCCCAATACAAGGGCCATTGGGGCACAAAGAAAATTACATTTCACACTAAAGGTCCTTTCCCCCGCCCTTTTTTAAAAGTCAATTGTTATAGTGAAAAAATGACTTTGGGTTGTGCCCTATAGCATAAAACTATGTCTGAATGATGACCCCTTAAAGGTTTTCCTGCCTCCAGGGTAAAACAGTTTTTCCCCCCTTTTTAAAAGGTTTTTTGGGGTTTTCAATTTGAACCATTCAGATTAAATACTCCCAAGGAAGAAAACGTAAAAACATAGTTAGATAATTTTTCGGGAAAATTTTTTTTCCGAAAAAAACGTAAAATTTGCCCCAGAAAATTTTTTTTCCTAAAAAAGAAAAATAGTGGCAAAAAAACCCTAACCCGGGATTATCAAAACCCATTTTTGGTTTATGGGAGGCTTTCGTATCAACAAACAGGGTTTCCTATGTTTTTTAATTTGATGAAACATTTTTTATTTTTTTATTAAAACTTTTTAAATTATGAATAGGGCCCCAAACTTTCAGGTTCAAAGGCTTTTAACTCAACCTTTTGGAAAGAAATTCAAATCTTTGTTCCAACCAATTAAATGCAAGCCCCGCTCAATTTTTCCAAATTCAAAAACAAAAAATAAAAAACCCTGGGAGCTTTTTTGAGGTTTTTTGTTTTTAAATTTTAAAAGTAAAATAACAACTTGTTTTTTTGGTTTTTCCCCAATTTTTAGGGACTGAAAGAGTTTCGTCAGGGTTACAAATAAACTTTTTTTAAAGATAAAAATGTTGGGGTAAAACATTTTTCCACATTTTGACATTTTAACTAATTTTCAGGAATCTCTCGGGGTTTAACACAAAACCTGCAAAAACAGCGCGAACAAAAATAAGGTTCGTGTGTGGTTAATGTTAAGGGGATAAATAGTAAAAGGAGACTCTAAAAGGGAAGAGGCGGGGGAATTTCCAAATTTTACCTCCTTTTTGAAAAAGAGGAAAAATTGAAAAAAGGAAAAAGAAAAAGGGTCCTGTAAAAATTTCCAAACGGAAACACTTAAAGAATTTGGGGGCTGAGGGTTAAAAAAACGGGTTTCCCTTGTTTTTTTTTGGGTTTCTTTATTTTTTTTATTATTAAATTTTTTCCAAAAATCAGGTAAACCCGAAGTCAGACTTTCTCTAACCCTAAAAGAAAACTTTTTTTTCCAATCTTTCGAAAAAGTCAGATTTTTTTACTTCTCCTTCAAATTCGGGAAAAAAGTTTTTCTTTAGTTTTTGGGAAAAGGTTTTTGAAAATTTTAAAAAAGAAAACAAAAAAGTCATAACCCATCTTTCGGGAAGGGAATTTCTGGAATTTAAAAAATCGCTTTAAACAAATTTGGGTGGTTATAAAAGGAAATTTAAAACTGCTTTTTAACTTTTTTGGGGGGGAACTTTTTATATTCCAAAAAACAGGAGGCCCGGGGGAAAAAAGGGTTTTCCATTTATGTTTTTTGGGGGGGGGACAAAGGGGGAAGATTTAGAAACAAGACCAGGGACGTCATCACTCCTTTGAGAAAGGAGATGTGAAGGAGGGGGGGAGGAGAGGTTATTTTTGGGGAGTAAAAAAAAAATTAATTTTGGGTTTCCAAAAACAAACGTTTTCTTTTTTCTTTTTTGACCTTTTTGTTAAACCCCTTCTCTTGCCCCCAAAAGGGGAAGTCGAATTTCGCATAACCCTGGTCAAATCTTCTTACCCCTTGACTTTCCTCCTCCCCAAATTTCCTGTTTTGTCAACGTTTGTTTTTGTTTACTGGTTTTTTACTATTACAAAACTGTAAAAGAAAGGCACCCCTCTGTTCACAAACCCCTGATCATTGTTGACCTTTAAATTTTGAAACTTTTTTTAGGTAAAATGTCACCCTTCCTCCCGTCCCAACCTCCCCCCCGGGCCCCCTGGGGGGGGGGGTCCCCCCTTTAAACTTTGGACTTAAAGCTTTTTTCAAAGGTTTTTTTTTTATTCACAAAGGGGAAAAGGCCTGGGTCCACCTGGAAAAATTTTAAAGGAGGATAATGGAAAATTTTTTTTTTCTCCTTTGTTTTTTGGTTTCAGCAAAAGTTTAAAAGAAAAAGGATTTTTCTTTCTCGGTTTGAAACCCCAATAAACCCGTTAAGATTTTTATTTTTTTTTTAATGAAAAATTTAAACCCTTTGGGTTTGGTTAATCGATTAAAGGCCCCTTTGGTTGGGTTCAACACCCCCAAAAATCTTTCTACTTTACCTTTTCAGCTCTTCCCCTTTCTTTCCAACCTGTCTTTTTGTGAAAAGGCCTTTCAACCTGGGGTTCCATTTTTTGTTGGGATTTTTCATCAGCAAAAAAAAAAGCAGTTTTTCTTTGGGTCTCCTTTTTAAAATTTCCAAAAACCCACTCTTTTCAAGGGGAATTTGGGCCCCTCAATTTTGAGCCCCGAATGCCCCCTTTCCCCCTTTTTGTCCCCCCCCTTTTCACCCAACCCCCCATAACAGGGGCCCCCAAAACCCGGGGATCTGTCACCCCTTTTTTGTTGTTTTATTTTTTTGTTTTGGTTTTCTTTTCAGTTGGGCCCGGTAAGGGAGACAAATTTTTGATTTTTAAATTAGTAAAATTGAAAATTGAAAATTTTGTGTTTTTGGTGAAATCGTTAGGGAAATTTTTTCCCCCCTAACAGTTTTGGGGGATTTCCCTACCTATTGGGGTCATGTGGATCTAGTCAGAAAAAAAACCCCCGTTTGGGAAATTGATTTTGGTTTCATAGTGGAAAAAAAAATTTGCCTTTTTTAAAACCCTTTTACCTTTCAACCCATTTATCCCCAAACCCTCGCCACATTTTTAAAATTTTGTTTGTTCTCGGGGCCCGGGTTTAATTATCAAACAAAAAGGGAAGCGGGAAAAATAAAAAACTAAAAACCAAAGAATTTTAAACGTTGAAAATATTTTTGTTGGCCCAAGTTTGGGTAGTTTTTTATTAAAAAATTCCGGGGGTTTTAAACAAAAACTTGAAAAATTGAAATTGGGTTTTTACTTAAATCATTTGACAAACTCCCCCTAAACCTTTAGGAGTTTCCTAGAGTCCAGGGTAAAAATTTGGGACTGGGGAGAAAAAAAAAACTAAAAGTAAGTTTTAAGTTTCAGCTTGGGTTTAAATTCGGGGAAAAAAAAAGGGAAAAATTCTACTTTTTTAAAAGGGGACAATTCCCAAAGACAAAACCCTAGGGGGTTTGGGTTCTAGTCCGGCCCTTTAATAACCTCATTTAAAAAGGGAAAAAAAAAATAAAAAAAATTTGTTTGAAAGAAATCAAAAACCTGTTCAGCTTTAAAAATTTAAAAAAAACCCTTTTTGAAAAATTGAAGGAAAAAAGGGGATTATAGTCTTTATTTTCCCATAAAAGGGTTCGGGGAAGACTAGACAACAGAATAAACAAACATCCAGTCAAGGCTGAAGTATTGGCCCATTAAAATATTTTTTTATTGGTTCTACATTCACTTTAAAATATAAAAAATGGATTTTATAATGCCCAAAAAGGTTTTACATAAAATTAAACGGATTTGTTTCCTTAGTATTTGTCCAGTTCCCCGAACCACTAAAAGGCGATCCCCCACGTTCTTTCTATGCTGATGTCAACCTGCTCAAATTGCTGGACTTGCCTTTAATGTGGACCCCATTTTTTAATTCAGATTCAATTTAAAGTAGAGTCTGATTTGTTTTGGTTGAATCCTCTGATAAAGTTTTTATTGTTGTAAGTACAGGGCAGCTTTCTCAGGGGTAAAAGGTTTGTTTAATCACAGCTCAACATCAAGTGTCCAGGCTAAACCCAGCACCTTTTTGGGTGTGGCTGCCATAAACCCCTTGTAAATGGGTGAATAAATCAGCTTTAAAAAGCTGTGGGTCTAATCTAAACCACATTATAAAAAGCATAAATGAGTTTGTGATCCCCGGCGTTCATTATGAATCTGAATTAAAAAGAAAAAAAAAAAAAAAAAGGAAAAAATGGGGCATCTGACTTGAGAGTCTCCGGGGAAACATTTGGGGCCCTTCAGTCCAGAAAACCCCCCTGAATCCTTGGTCTTTTTTTTCCTCAGGCCCAGGTTCTCAGACTGGGGGACTGGGAGCTGAAACGGGAAAAAAAACTTCACGCTTCTCTTGAGAGGTTACACTCCAGTCTGGGGAGAAAAATGAAAAAAAATAAAATAACTTTTGTGTTAAAAAAGGACAATCAAAAAAAACAAAACCCCAGTTTGCTCTCGCTCGAAACTAATACCCCCATTTAAAAACCCCAAACATAAAACACAGTTTGTTCGGTGAAGCAGAAAAAAGCTCTTTATCCCCTGCTAACCTAGGTTTGGGGGAGTAATTCAATTAGAACCCCACTGCATTTATGGATAATTGCCAAAATTACATTTTGTGGAAACAACACAGAAGCAAAAGCTTCGTTGGTAATTATTTAATTACAGTTTGCATAAATATTTATCAAAATGTATCTGTGGGTGGAACATTAAACATAGTAATGTTTAAAATGGATAATTGTATACAATAAACACAGCAATTAGAGGAAAGAAGAAAAATCAGCTCGGGCCCAGAATCCTGCAGAAATAAAAAAGAGCCAGGAAACAAGCACAGGACTGGGGGAGGCGAGTTTCATGGAATAAGGCAAATTGAGGTGGGTCGGGGACAAAAAGAAAGAAAAGAGGTGTGGGGGATCATGGGAAGTCCCCAGCAGCCTGGGCCTATAGCAGCATAACTAAGGGAGGGTTCAGTTACGGCCCACCCCTGCTATAAACTTTTTTTTCTTTAACAGTGTCTATAAAATAATTGCTTTAACTAAGGTTTAGTCATAATAAAAGACTTAAACCCCCAAAATTTTCAGCCCCAAAAAAAAAAAGTTTTTTAAGCCTAATTTTAAAATTAGAGGGTTGCTTCCTAAACCCCAAACTGGCAGTTTTTCCCCCGGAGGGGCCCTGATGGCTAATGGCCCCCCATTCTATTTTTAGAATTTTGGGAACCAAAAGAAAACCTGCATTGGGGAATAACAATCTTTGGGATAATATGGTACTATATCTTTGAAAATTTTGTTAATTAAATTTTTTTGTATCCCCTTACAATAAAAATTTTAAAACCCTTTACAGGCCCCAGCCTGACCCCAGAGCAAGCATTTAAAGGTGACAGTGGCAAGGCCCCCCCCTTTCAGGAAAAAACCCGGGGCAAAACCCCGGCTCATGGGGACCCCCCGGCCGCTGGGGGCTGGGTGAAAGGGGGAAAAGGAAAAATAGGCCCTGGGAATGGAGGAGAGGGGGAGAAGGACATGCAACATAATACAAACAGGGGGCAATGGAATTTAGGGGGCCGGCATTTGGGGTTACAGTTTGGGTAATGTGAAGGCCTGGCCTTGGGGCAATTTGGGAAAAATTTTTAAAAACAATTCTAGTTTTGGGGGAAATGAAGAGAAAAGGGAATAAAAAATATGATCTCTCTTGCTAATCTCAGTCATATTGCTGCACATTTTTGGGTCAATGGACTTTTTAAAAACTGGACATCGTTAGAATTTGTCAGCCTAGGTAACAAATGCATGGACTAGTTTTTTTAGCATCCTCAAATTTCTAATCTTCGTATTGTGCATTTGAAAAAAGGTGGATATGGGTCTATCTTTGTTTACCAGGGTCAAAAAAAGGCATTGACCCAATCAGTAAAACCCATCTACATCAAGGCTAATATTTGGACAGTTAGAAATATTTGTTCTTGGTTCTCACCATTCCTTTAAAATACAATAATGGTACCCAATCAATGACTAAAAGTTTACACTAAAAATTAAATCTGATATTTTTTTTCACTTCATGTTTTGTCAGTTTCTTTGAACCACTAAATGAAACTCCCCCAGTTCTTTCTTCTGATTAACCTCTCAAATTAAACGGACTTGGCTCTTTAATGTGGGGTCCATTATTTTAATTGATTCAATGTGGAATTCAGGCGAAGATGATACGGGAAATTTAAAAAGGGGGAAATTTTTTTCCTCCTCGAAAAAAATTCTTTATTAATGATGAATAAATCCAATTATCCATACCTTACAGAGCTTTGTTGGGGTTTGACAACTGGCGCACTTGAAGGCCTCCTCTGAAGCGGGGAAAATTTTTTCAGGGCAAACCTCCAGTCTTTTTTTGAATAAGATGAAGACCCGGCTGACCATTGGCGGAGACATTCATCTGTGGAGGTGCCGAAATCAGGGGCTGTTGGATCTGCTCCCCTGGGGGCGATCTTTAGTTCATTCAGACAGTGGAACAGGTTGATGCTTTGCTCTGGATGGGGTCTCTTCAATCTTCTTCTTGATGTGGACTGTTTGCATTGGTCTGGGCCCTTCCCGTCTGTTCCCCAGATCTTGTAGGAATCTGATTGGGCTGCAGGAAAAGCCCCGGAGGGGGAAAACAAGTCCAGGGGTCCCTTTGGACTCTGTAACCCTTTCCACAGCCCCCTGAGACTCTTTGAATGAGGTTTTTTTCTGGGCAGGTCAGAACTGATGGTTGATTTTTTTCTGGCGAAATTTACTCCCGACTTGATGAAGGTCAGATGGACATGAAGAGCAAGAAACTCCCGAAGACTCAGATGGGAAACAGAACACCTTGTCCTGGTACAGTCCCCTCTCTCTTTAAAAACCTGTGGAACTCCAGTACACTGAGCTGCTCTGATATCAATGCCCCCACTCTTCAGGTCTGATTCTTGGGGTCAGGTTTCCTTTTGCAGCTGCTCAAGATTTTCCCAGAGACTCAATCTCTTCCTGGTTCTGGCTCCCGTGTGGATCTGTCTCAGCTCCTCCATCATTTCCCTTCTTCAGGGTTGGGAAATTTAGTCAGGGTCTTGCGCCCCCCCTCCCTCTCTGGTTTTAACATCCTCAGAACTGACGTGATCCCGCAGAAGACTGGGATTTCAATGATTGGGGCCGTGAATCGATGTGGGGGATATCCTTCTGACCCTCCTCTTTTAACCTCTTCCAATACTCCTCCTTTGTGGGTCAGTGAACCCCCTGACCCCTGTCCCTTTTAACACACTGAGGGGGGATCTGATTGGCTGCTGCCGGTCTTGGTTATCCAGGGGGGGAGCAGAGGGGAGTTTCCCCCGATGAGGTTTGTCAGCCACACCACTGAGGTGGACTCTGAAATCGTCAGGATCTCAGTGTTGGGAAGTCCCGAGGGGTGACATATCCCGACCCTCAAAGATGAACAGAACCCGGACCTCTTAAACCTGGGGGTCCTGCTTCTTTGGTTTCGGAAAGAAAGATGAACAAGTTCCAAAGCGAACTTTTCTCTTTTGCCCTTCAGCCCCTGGGTGGGAAAATATGTTTGGGGGTTTGGGTTTTTCTTAGCCCCCCAAGAGTCAACTTCTGTTTAATGTTTTTTCCCCAAAGGCCCTCCTTTGTCATCACTTTCTGATTGGTCCCCCTTTTTGGTGGGCAAATGTCTTCTTTCGATTTGTTTCTGGTCTGGCTGGTTTCCTGGATCTGTTTCAATCTGTCTGACCTCATGTTTCATTGACCTCTCAGTCCTCCCCCTGTGATGTAACTCTGGGGTCTGATTCAGAAGGGTTGGGTTTCCTGTTTAGAATCCCCCCAAACACACCCGGGAAATTCTTCTTGAGGAATTTAAATTTGTGACAAAAGGGATCATTTTTGAATAAACAAGAAACCATCAATGAAATTCATAAAGAAAAAAGTTCATCCCGCTAAAAAACACCGAAAATATTTTCCTCCATGTCTTGAGGGCGTTAGTAAATTCCCCTTTATTCTCTTTTAATATTTGGGGAAATCCTCTTACTGCTTCAGACAGTCAAAACTCCCTTCTTCATTCTCCTCAGGAAGTTCCTGTGTCTTCCAAAAAAACCTTCCCCGCTCCCCCCTCCCCTTCCTTCCCGTCCAAAAACTCCTCATCCCGCTCTCGGCATTTTTTGGGTAATCTGAACTCACAACTTTCTGGATCTTTTGCTCCCTTCTTCCAAAAATCACAATGTTTCCCCCGCAGCTGGAACAGAAAACTATGAATAACCAAAACAAAAAAAAAACCATGGGCCAAACATCAGATCCATGGGACACCACAATCCCCTGTCTAAAAAATGCAGCATGGGTTTTTTAAAAAAATTTAAAGGTTTTTTCCATTACAGACCATAAATATGGGTCCAGGTGTGTTTTTATTTCTGGGCAGACCCAGCCCGGAAACCCCTGGTCTCTGGGCCCCTCTGTGGAGGAATCCGAAAATTAGCTCCCTTATGTTTTCACATCTGTGGCTTTTTTATTTTAACAAAAACATCTGCTTTTTTTTGTTGGGGCTGTCTGATTAAAAAACACTACTGTTGACATTCTCAAGGAAGAAACAAAATCAGTTCTCCTCATCCTAAGTCCAAATGATGAGTTTAAGGGCTCACACTGGGTTTGACAAGCTCACCTCTGTGGACACAACCAAACACTGGAACGGGTAGGTGCTGAGTTGGATTTTATTCTGATCTGAAGCACACACACACATATATATTTATATATATTATATATATATATATATATATATATATATTATTATATTTTTATCCACTGAAAAGAATCTAGGCCCACATTTTTAGGTTGAAAACCCCCCCAGGTTTTTAAGGAAAAAAGTTATACCTTGGGTTCATTTAAAAAAGCGTCCCTAAAATGAAATACATCTGTAACTGATCTGGAAAGCCTTGCTAACCTGGGGGTGAACCCCGTTTGTCTAATTAAAAGCAGGTTTTAACAGATTTTTTAGAATAATATTTATCTAAAACTGCTGATCTGGAAACATCTTAGATGGCCATAACCCCATTTGGTGTCTGACTTTTACATTTTGTGACCATAAAACATCCTTTTTTGTCTCTCATGCTGGGAAAAGTATTTTGGGATACTGACACAGGTATAAAAGGGTGTGTGGACCAAATCTACAGACCCTGCAGAACACACTGTAACTGTATCTTGTCTCCTCTGCATGACATTAAAAAACTTGATTCCAAAACCCCCGGGCAGGTTTCCCTTTGCAGGTTAGACCCCATTGTTTTCACAAATATATATATATATATATATACTATATACATATTTTGTTCATTCATGAAACCTGGAGACAAAAAAAAATCCTTCATCTTTCATAGAAGACCAGTTATGGGCAGCTGTCGTCATTTTTAAAATCGCTGCGCTCACTTCTTTGCAACGGGGGGGCTGTCCTTTGAAAGCAATGGGGCCCAAATTTACCAGTCCTCTTCTGGACACACAAGGGGTAGGTCCTTTCAGGTCCAGGGCCCGCGATCTTGTGTGCTGCTGCTCTGGTTCAACACAACCCCGACTTTGGGTGAATAATGTGGGGCAGTGATGTAGTGTGAGCTCGCATGGAGAAAGTCATGGACAGTTAAATCCCTCTCACCTCGGCTTTGGGCTGGATCTCATGGTCCCCACAACGCTTTTGGGGGGGCTCCTCCTCTCTGTCCTCACATGATTCATGATGCGAATTCACATCACATCAAAACTCACACCCCTTTCTACCTTCATCTGGGAAAAAAAAAATCATTCATCTGCCCTCAACAAATCCTCCTCCTCATTTGTCCTTTGAAATACCCCTCTCCTCCACTGATTGGTCTTCTTTTTTCCCTTTTATATCAGTGTCAGTTGAATCAGTCAGACAGCAGTGTGGGCAAGGGGGCTGCCCTCATGCTGCTTCCACTGTATCCACTAGATGGGGTTTAAGTGAAGTGCAGGCCCAAAAGGATCAGGGAGACTTTCCCTTCATGAAACAGACTGAGATCCACTGGTTTTTTCTGACACAATCAAAAAACCTGCTTTCTAATTTCACTTGGTAAAAAATCCCGGGGTTTAAACCCGTAAAATATACTTCAACTGTCAAAGTCAAGTGCTGATCATGAAAAAGACTCCCTTTGGTTTTTTTTGAAATCTTAATCTGAAAAGTAACTGTATTAAAAAAAATGTGTAAAACAGTGAAATATTTCCCCCTGAAAGTTGGAAAATAAAAGTATCAAAAAGCGAAAATGGGAAAAACTGGGTTTCAATTGCAACTGAAAAAAGTACGGTTACTTTTCACAACAAAAAAAATTCAAACAAAAAAATTTTCCAAAAAAAAAAAAAACAAAATAAAAAAGGAAATTTTTCAATAAAAAACCTTTACAATAAAATTAAAAATTTTTTAAAAAATCTTTCATTTAATCATTGATCCGTTCGTACAATTTTTAAAAAACCTGTTCCTGTTGGAGGGGACCAAAGGTGGGGGGCCCCCAACCCCAAACACAAACATCAGAAAACCAGGTAACAACAGGAGTCTGCGTATAAAAAAATTAAAACTGCGCATTTTTCCTTCAGACGGGAAAATGTATTAATTGCAGTTACTGTGGTATTTAGTTGGGCAACGAAAATGTTTTTATCTGCTTGGATCAAAAAATTAACAAGCTTTACATAAATTCTGTTCTCCAAGGGCTAAATTAACTTCGTTTTTTCATGAAAATCTCTCCATCATTTCTTCTGTAGAAATATCAGCTGCTCCCCCTGCTCTGAGAAGGCCCATGGGTCCCTGTCTGTTACAGACCATATTTTAAATTTTACCTGTTCAAATCGTCTGTATGTTTCGGACTTTTTAAAATTTTTGACCCCTTTTTCCAACTTTCTTTTTGTGATCCCTGAAAAAACCCTCAAATGAATGTCATGAACAGGGGGCTTTTCTCATCTAAAATTTCCCAACTGATGTTTCAGTTTGAGACCCCGTTTTTCAAACCTGCTCCCGATTTAAACAAATCATCCCCTTAAAAAAACCCGTAATAAACCAGTTTCTCAGGTAAAATAACCCGAAGAACTAGTGACATCACTGTCAACCCACAAACTAGAAAACCTGTCCTTTTAATGAAACAAATCAAAACCCAAACAAGAGCTCCACTTATGTTTTTGAACTTCTGTCTGTAGCTCTCCCCATGGGAAGGGCCCCTTTGTTCTTCTTCAACCTTTTTTCAAAACCTTGTGGTTTTTTGACACTTTAACTGACAAACAAAAACCGGCCCCCCTAACTAAGGGGAAATCCCAATAATAAGGGGTGTTTTAGGGAAATCATTAAAAAAAAAAGAGGACACACCAATCCCTGGAAATTTACTCGTTTTGTTAAAAATTGCTTCATTTGGAATTTAAGGAAAAAAAAAAAAAGAAATAAAACCCCAGTACCTGTTAATGGCATTTCACACTTCACAAATTCTTTTCACAGGTAAAAAGGGGCTGTGTTAAAATTACACGGGGAAAGTCTTTGGAAAGGGTGATTAAATTTAATCTTAATAGAAATTTTTAAATATCTTACTTAGAAATTTTATTGATCAAATCAAAAAGTAGACCTAAATTAAGACCTGCTTGGGCTTTGGGCCCCGGGGAGGGGATTGTGGGTTCTCGCCAAGCACAGTGGATCGCCTGGATAGGGGGGTGGTAAAGGCGTGTCCATGGCTGGCCTGAGCAAGCCCAATCTATGGGCTCCTCCCCGGGAAGGCCTCTGCCATAGCGTCTCTAGTGCATGTCATGCTTGTGTGTTTTTTCCCCTAGGGGTGGTAAAATGAGAGGTTAAACTTAACTTAAAAAATCAAGAAGAGATTGAAAGGGGGACTGAAATTCCCGAACAGTGGGGAAAAGAAAAATGCAGGGGTTCAAATCAATAAAAGTCGTCTTAAAGTGATACATTTCCCAAAGATACAATGTAAATATACATTATTAATGCGGATGTATGTTACACCAGTGGGGGACAAACGGATTTAACAAAAACATACCAGATATTTAACAAACGGTTAGAAAGTAAAGGAAACTTATCTCCATTGTTTAAGGCAATGTAGAAAATTAGGATGCTTTGGGAAGAGGTAGAGAGGAACCCAACTGAAAAATATAACTTCAAACACAAATCACATTGGGACCCCAAACTGTTTTATGTTGGCCTGTATCCAGAAAAAACACAAATTCAACAGTAGAAAGAACACTCATAGACCTTTGTGTGGATGCTATCCATGTAGTCTCTATGCGTTTGATTTCCTTTTCTTTTATCAAGATCATTTTTTTATCTCAGAAATTTGATATTTTATTTTAATGTACATAATGTTGTTGTTTGTGTTTGTTATAACTATCTGTATCTCATATAGCAAAATTTCAATAAAAATATTGTGGGGAAAAAAATGCATGCAAGCATGCACACACTGATGTTTTACTTGAACACGCGGTAATGAACATTAACAGCTGGAAATACTGGATATACCTCTGATAAACTGGAAACTGCCGCTTCCACTAATCATATAAAAATATTGTTTGACATATGAAAACAGCTCGTAACAATAAAGTTACTCATTATAACACAAGCAAGCTGACGCTGTAGTATGATTACACACAAATACATCAATCAAGTCAAAATAGGTTCCTAACATCAAGGTGATAAATTGAGCCTAATCATTTCAAATTAAAACAAAGATTCAAGAATAAAAAGCAAAACAAAAAATCCAGTGTCTCTTGTGAACTGGCATCTCACAATTCAAACATTTTAGTTTCACAGAAAAACACATACACTTACACATTTTACTGGAGCTCTAATAAGAAGCTTAAACAGGCAAAACACTGGATATACAGCTCTCTTAAAGACTTCCACAAATTACACACAACAACAACCTCAACAAATACTGCACAACTCCCCTGGTAAAGCCTTTGGGTTGCTTTTCGTTTAAACCAAACTTTGATTTTCTCCATCTGAAAGGTAAATGTCAGCAGTTTAATGTTTACTCACACTCCCTGTTGTTACCTGGATTTCTGACCTTTGAGTTATTTTTTTTTGGCACACACACATAAATGTCATGAACAAGACGGCCATCTTTTACTCGTCTAAAGTTTCTAGGCTGATATTTCCAGTTTGAGATCAACACGACTGTTTCAAACCTCCTCCTGATTTAAACAAAACTCCATCCAACGGTAAAACACCTGTAATAAACCAGTTTCTCCAGCTTAAAAAATAACCAGAAGAGCTAATGACGTGCAACATTTTTCACAAACCAGAGAAACCATGTCCCTTTTAATGAGAACAATCAAACCAATCAAGAGCTCCACTTACTCAGTTATTCTGCATGAACTTCATCCGTCCTGCAGCCTCTCCTGTCAGTGTAGGGAAGGCTCTTAGTTCTTCAGTTCAGGCTTCTTTTCCTCAGGTTCTTGTATGCGTATCACGTGCGTGTGTGTGTGTGTGTATGTGTGTGTGTATGTGGGTCTGTGCACATTTTAACTGACAAATAAAACCCGAAACAATGCTACAATAACTCAAAAGGTCAGAAATCACAGGTAACAACAGGGAGTGTGAGTAAATCATTAAACTGCTGACATTTACCTTCAGATGGAGAAAATCATCTGCACCCACAAAGTTTGGTCAAAGTGAAGTAAACTCAAGGCTTTGCCTAGAGAGAGAGTGTGTGTGTGTGTGTGTGTGTGTGTGTGTGTGTGTGTGTGTGTGTGTGTGTGTGTGTGTGTGTGTGTGTGTGTGTGTGTGTGTGTGTGTGTGTGTGTGTGTGTGTGTGTGTGTGTGTGTGTGGGGTGACCAGAGTTCACATGCTGAAGTGTTATTAAGACATATGAAATTATCACTGCCGTACGGGGACAGAACCCAAAAGCACAACTCCAATACGTATAATCAAAAAAGAAGTATTATAAACAAAGTAGTAATGATAATGCATCCTGCTATCGGGGAAACAAAACGCTATGAAACAAAAATGTCAAAGGAACAAAAAATCACTCTATCGAGGAAACACAAAATCACTCTAGCGAGGAGAATACAAAATCACTCTTACGAGGAAAACACAAAATCACTCTTCTGAGGAAAACAATAAACTGAAACAAAAAAGGCAACAAGGCAAACATAAAGCGAGATCAAAGTACAAAAGAACAACACTAAACCTTGACATGAGACTGGACGATAAAGAGACGCTGGTTCACTTGGAAAGGACAAGACGAACTGGCACGGAACAAGGCGGCGCCAGACTATATATATACACAACAGGTAGGGGAAACAGGTGGGGAAACAATTAGAAGCGAGGAAAACAATCACAACGGCGGAAACCAGACAAAGGCAGGAAGTAAAATGAGACAAGACACACAAAGGGCAATAATTTCAAAAAATAATGACTCCCAGTGTGAACACACACACTCTGCTGCTGTTTGATGTTTTCATTATTATTGATTATTGATCAGTTGAATCAGCTGAGCTCCAATGGAACTAAATTCTCCATTTCAACAGTGATGTCTTCAACACAAACATTCAGGCTTCACATTAATGTGGATGGAACTGGACTGTTCACAGAGAAACTACCATGATCACTGCCCTCCAGTGGTCACTGTCAGTAACTACAACTCTGAACACAAAAAACTGACACTCTTGTCCGTGTTCCTGTCAGTACTCACACTGCAACATTTACAATCAGCTGGAGAGTCTTTAGATAATAATAGATAATAATAGAATTGCAATAGTTCAGCCTAGAAGTAACAAAAGCATGGAGCAGTTTTTCTGCATCATTCTGAGACAGGATGTTTCTGATTGTTTTCATATTAAGGAGGTGAAAAAAGCAGTCCTTGAAGTTTCTTTGATGTGGGAGTTAAAGGACAAATCTTGATCAAAATTAACTGAGGTTACAAATGACCTTTGAAGTACATCAGACAAAGAACTTGTCTCTGTACTTGTCATATCTTAATGTTGCATTTGACACCACTGACCATCACATTCTATTACAGAGACTGGAACTTTTAATTGGCATCAAAGGAACCCTCACTAAGCTGGTTTAAGTCCTACTTATCACACTGAGTTCTTGACACCTTTTGTGCCCCCCACTGGTTTTCAAGTCCTAGTAACAGTGATAATAACAGGTAATATTACATGGCTTTGAATTTGTATGACTGTCAGAACCCATGTGTGACCCACCTCAGAGTGTAGAGAAGCCTGAGGAGTAAAATCATAAACCTCAAAGCAATATAACTTACAAATATTGAGTGGTCACACAAATAATAGAGACAGATATAGATAGGTAGATAGAATAGATAAAGTTCAAAAGGAAGAGCAGCAGACATGCATTCAAACATTTAATAAATTTATTTCAACCTAGATAATTAAGACAGGAAGTGTTGAGAACTAACAGGCCTAAAAGAACAAAAAGCACTCAGGTAAGTACAAATGATAGCCTTTATTCTACAGTATAAAAAATAGCCTAAATAGCACCAACAGAATACTATAATAAAAGCTTAAAACAGGGGTAGAGTCCTCACTGTGGGAGATCCTATTGCAGGGTACTTATACTTACACCATGTGCTCACCTGGTGCTGGTCCCACTAGAAGATAATTCACTGCAAGGTTTTAAACACTGCACTGCACATGAGAAAATTCATCAGTTGGTTCTGATAAAACAAACAAATAAAATGAACAATAAAGAACTCATATGGAGATTAAAAACAACAGGTGAAGCAAATACATTCGACCAATAAAAGAATCACTCAGGCAAAGCAGCAGTCTGGATCTGGGCCTGAAAGTGACAACCACTATTTAAAAATGTGTGTTAATACGTATATAGGATCAGAATCAGAATCAGAATCAGGTTTATTGGCCAAGTTTGTACATACAAGTTTGTACATACAAACAAGGAATTTGACTCAGTTTTTCTTCCTCTCCTGCGGTACAACAACAAAGACAACAACAACAACAACACACAACCGACGGAACACTAATGGTGCAAAAATGTGGGTGGTGCAATTTGTTCCAGAAACTAAAGATAACTATATAACTATTTACATATATATAAATATATATCCAGGCTATTGACAGAAATAGTGCAGGTTATAGTGCAAAAAAAAAAAACAAAAAAAAGAGACGGTGAAATGAGGTAGTGGAAAAATGTGCAAAGATGCTGAAGGAGGTAGTGGGGAAAGAAACAGTCACATATTCATCAGAGCCACAGCCTGGGGAAAGAAACTGTCCTTGTATCGGCTGGTTTTGGCGAGCAATGTTCTGAAGCGCCTGGCGGAGGGAGGAGTTTAAACAGTTTGTGACCAGGATGTGAGGGGTCTGCAGAGATGTTTTAGCACGGTTCCTAACTCTGACCTGGTATAGGTCTTGTATGGAGGGTAGGTCGGTGCCGATAATCCTCTCTGCAGCCCGGATTGTCCGTTGCAGTCCAGTCTTATCCCGTTTGGTGGCTGATCCAAACCAGGCGGTGATGGAAGTGCAGAGGACAGACTGGATGATGGCGCTGTAAAAATGATCAGCAGCTCCTTAGGCAGGTTAAACTTCCTGAGCTGGCGTAGGAAGTATAACCTCTGCTGAGCCTTCTTCCTTAAACAGTCAATGTGGAGGGTCCACTTCAGGTCCCGGGAGATGGTGGTACCCAGAAACCTGAAGGATTCCACAGTGGACACTGTATTGTTCATGATGGTGAGGGGAGGGAAGTGGGGGGTTTCTCCTGAAGTCCACTGTCATCTCCACTGTTTTGAGCAGGTTCAGCTCCAGGTGGTTCTGACCACACCACAGGACCAGCTGTTTCACCTCCTGTCTGTAAGCAGACTAAATGGCCGTCCTGGATCAGTCCAATGACAGTGGTGTCGTCTCATGAACTTCAGAATTTCCACAGATGGATCACTTGAGGTGCAGTCATTGGTGTAGAGGGAGAAGAGCAGTGGGAGAGGACACACCCTGGGGGGGCACCAGTGCTGATGGACCGGGTCTTGGATGTGATTCTCCCAAGCCTCACCTGCTGCTGCCTCTCCGTCAGGAAGCTGGTGATCCACTGACAGGTGGAGGCAGGCACTGTGAGCTGGGAGAGCTTCTGATGGAGGAGTTCAGGGATGATGGTGTTGAGCGCCGAACTGAAGTCCACGAACAGGATCCTTGCATATGTCCCTGGGGAGTCGAGGTGGTGCAGGATGTGTTGCAGTCCCATGTTGACTGCATCATCCGCCGACCTGTTTGCCCGATAGGCAAACTGCAGGGGGTCCAGCAGGGGGCCAGCTATGTCCCTCAGGTGGTTCAACACTAGTCTCTCAAAGTTTTCATGACCACAGGCGTCAGGGCGACGGGTCTGTAGTCATTAAGTCCAGTGATAATGGGCTTCTTGGGCACTGGGATGATGGTGGGCGTTTGAGGCAGGAGGGCACTTCACACAGCTCCAGGGATTGGTTGAAGATCCGGGTGAAGATGGGCGTCAGCTGCTCAGCACAGACTCTCAGGCAGGAGGGGACACTCCATCAGGTCCTGGAGCCTTCCTGGTCTTTTGTCTCTGAAGGAGCCGACACACATCCTCTTCACGGATCGTCAGGGCAGGCGGGGGCTGGGGCAGTGGGGGAGGTGTTGCAGGTGGGTTCTTTGTGTGGCCGTGAGGTGTGAGAAAGTCCTTATCAAACCTGCAGTAGAAGGTGTTAAGTTCCTCAGCCAGTCTGGGATCTTCTGCAGGGTGGGGGATGGTCTCCTGTAGTTGGTGATGTGATTAAGACCTCTCCAAACTGATGCAGAGTCATTTGTTGAGAGGCTGTTTTTAGCCTCTCACTGTAGCTTCTCTTTGCCACTCTGATCTCCTTGGTCAGTTTGTTCCTGGTCTGTTTAAACAGGGCCTGGTCCCCCACTCCTGTAGGCCTCCTCCTTGGCCTGGCACAGCTTCCTCAGATTGGGAGTAAACCATGGCTTGTTGTTGTTATATGTACAGAAGGTCTTGGTCTGCACACATGTCCTCACAAAAACTGATGTACGATGTCACAGTGTCAGTAAGTTTGTTGATGTTAGTGGCTGCAGCTTCAAAAACACTCAAAGCTGCAGCCACTAACATCAACGAACTTAATGTGTGCAGATAGATCACCCTGTCACAATGACAAACTTCACAATGTAGAATAATCAAGGTGCTTTTCTGTCCTAGTGTTTAAATGGATCTGGTCAACCTGCTAGGAGGACCTAACATGGTTGTGAACACAAGGGTGAACAGGTAAAGTAGACACTGTGGCATTGAGGCAGGGCTCCAGTTCCTTAAAGATGGAGCATTATTTCTCACAGGAGGAAGGTTAGAGGATTGAGATTTGGTCCTTGCTTTGAGGAGCTTTCATTTTCTCCTTTTTCTTTTCTTTTTCTTTTTTTGTGGGTTTTCTCTCATAGGGTTTCACACAATCAGCTAGAGGTCCAGTGTCAGTCCACTGTTGGTGGAGTCACAGACACAGACCAACAACAGGAGAACCTGGAGCTCCAGGAGTCATTAAGATCAGAGTGTAATAGTATCTGAGACTTTACTGTAAATATTCCAGTTCTGGACATCACAGCACAAAGTGGAGAGAGCTGTGTGTTATTTTAGGAAGTTTTGTCCATGTGAAGGTGAGGCTGTGAGCTCATTACCTGAGTTTGAATTAAAGATGGAGAGAGGAGAAGCATCACCTCAGTGAAAAAGTCAAGAGTAGAATACAAACAAGACACAAAGAGATGCAGCTCTTCTCCAGCTCTGCATTTTTATACACAGCACAAACACATCTCACTTCATTTCCATAGACAATCAGCAGTGGGTGAAATGTTTATACATTTAGCTCCATATAGGAAACACAATATTCATTGCTTCTCACAGACAAACTGTTTTTAAATGCTGTGAACAGGAAACAGTTTGATGTCTTGGTAAAATCTTCTTATTTCCAATGTGTGAATCACTTTCATCATCTCTCAAGATTTTGCCCAAAAAAACAAAGAAGCACAGTTTAAGACTCAGGAGAAATAATCTCCCAGTCCAATGCAAACTAACCAGCACACACTGTTTCCACTTCTACAATCATCTACTTATTATTGTGCTTTAAAGTTTCAGCCTTCTTACATTTACCTATCACTGAGTCCACTTGTGTCTTATACTGAACACTAGGTTCAAATCTCCTTTTGGCTTTGAGCCTTGATCTTTAGTTCATTTCCAGTGCAATACAATTATGTCCTGTAGTAAATCTGCAGAATGAGTCGTGGGACTTAAAGCTGGATCAGCTGTTGCATGAAGCGTTTCAGGCTGTGTTCATATTCACCCTCTTTGGTTAAGGGACAGTAAAACAATCAGTGATTTCCTCACTGTGGAGTAAATTTAGGCTGCTGAGAATTCTTCCTGCCTTGAAAACCTTAGTCCTGAAACTGGAATCTAAAATATGTTGATATGTTTGAGGTGGCATGTGATGCATTTGGATGAGTGTTCATTTGCTGTGTTTTGAGTGTAGGAGGAAAACTGTTGATGACTGTGAGGACAGAATAAGTTTGGAAGTTTAACTTTAGACTCTCAGCTCTGATTCTTGTTTTCTGCTCCATGCAGCTCATCTACAGGACTGTATTAAGTCCTAGTTGTTGAAGGATCTTAATTAGGGGTGTGCGATATGATGATATTAGATCGTGAAGGCGATCTTGATGTTGACGATCTGCCAGAGGAGAGAGAGATCGTATTATCGTCTATAGGACACATTCTATTAATTGCAGCTCTATGTTTGCGCACAGACGCACGAGAAGGTTTTTTTTCTTGGGCAACTAACAGCCCGCTTCACGTGAACATGACCAACCAATCATGGCGAAATCACGAGCAGTGCTGATTTTTTACTCAGAATACGTAACGCTGTTTCTGTCTTGGCCAACGCATTCTTGTCCCGGCTCTGTTTTGCCGGCTGCGGCTCAAGCAGCCGGCTCCTCACCCGACTCCATTCTGACCAACTGATCGGGCGAATAGCTCGTTTATTTCCGTTTGTTTTCGTGGAGCTGGGGCTTCTGGGAAACGCATTGGGTTGCCTTCGTTCATTTAGAGAATAAATATAAAGTCGTGAAACAGAGAAGTATCGTCACGTAATCCATTGATTTCAACAATGTAACTGTATTCTGAATACTATCTATTTAAACTGTAACTGTAATGGAATACAGTTACTCATGATTTGTACTCTGAATACGTAACGCCGTTACACGTATTGCGTTACTCCCCAACACTGCGTATGGAACTGGTTTGGGTTTCCTCCAAACGACAAAGCACAAACACAACGAACCTCTTTAGCCACCTGAAGAGGCAGCATCCGAAACAATTAGCTGAGAGCCAAGCAGCGAGGCCAACCACACATCAGCCAGTGGTAATGGCTAAAGACATTACACAGAAACAACCAACTATAACACAAGCCTTTGATAAAAGCACGCTGTGTGAGAGAAGTAGCAAACGGTGGAAAGAGGTGACTCTTTTATCTTTATAATTAAGTTTTCACAAAGAAAATAGTTTGGTTCTAAATTAACTTCACTGTAAAAATGAACTGTGATAAAATCGTGATTGTGATTTTACCATTAAAAAATCATGATGTGATATTTTTGCCATATCGCCCACCCCTAATCTTAATTATTAAGCAGAGAAACTATTTCATATGAGGAAATGGTACATTCATTCTTTGAAATGTTTCCTTTCTTCTGTTTCCTTGTCTTTTGATGATGGTCACTAAGCTCCAAATCTTGTAGCTGTTCAGAATTCAGCCTCAGTCAGTGTGAGAGAGCTGATATGTTTAAAGCTTCATAGACTGAAAAGGTTCTGGGAAGTTCTCTTGAAAAATGGATCCTAAATTTAACTCTAACAAATTGCACAGTACTGAAGCACTAATAAAATAATATTTTGATTGGTGTGTTGGAGTAAAGTGAGACACACACACACACACACACACACACACACATCTTGTTTAGATGTAACAGAGCCCACAGCCATTCTGAAGAATGACACAATCAGAAAATACATTTGGCCTTTGAGGAATTTAATTGTGTGCCTGCTCCAAATGCTATGCTAGGTCTATGTGGAGCAGCTTGTGTGATACATTATGTTTCTGTTTGTTTTCTGTGAAACTGTGAATATTATTAGCTGACTGGATGAATAGAACACAAGAGAGATTTGTTTGTGCAGATAGATGAGACCTTAATGTGTCGACTAACCCTTATTTTAAGATTCACACACACACTGTGTTCTGCAGGTAGTTCTCACTGCAGCAGCTGTAGAATTTATTATTATGACCACAATTACACCACAAGAGCCAGTTTGACTCTGTCATTTCCAGGCTCTGTTTTCCAGTTCACCATTCACCACACAATGATGTACTTTATTTCTTCATGATGACTCTTGAAAAGTTTTTGAAGAGAGAGAAGAAAATTTCTTCTGTCATTTTTCCCTTTTTTTCTCACAAAACTCGTTTTAAAGATTTTCAAAATTCAAAGAAAAACACATTTTCTTGGTGGTCGGAGAAAATGATGAACTGTTCCATCATTTATCCAGAAGTTTCTATAGTAATGTGATCATTATTCTGTGACTGTGACAGGAGGAGTTCAGTGAATTGATGTGACTCGTCTGTGCTCTTTCACTGCTCATTTTAATGAAGTATATATTCCCTCTCTGTATTATGATATTGGATTGTAACTCAGCTTTACCACAACACTGTCATTGTACACCTGTATGTTTTGTTCACCGTGTTGATCCATCTGTCTTCCTGTATTCATTCTCTCACTCCCTCGCTCACTACAACCACATAAACTAAATACACTAAACTGTAGTAAACTGTGGAAAAGCAAATCCATTATGTGTGAAACATAATGTGGCTGGATGATGTTCAGAGGAAACAGATTTTCTGAATGAATGAGGTAATGAAGTTTATTAACAGCAGTGGAGGTGGGAGACTGGGGTTTGTATCCAGAGTCCACTCTGTGGTTAGGTTTGGTATTTACAGCTATTTAACAATACACACAAGCTAACTTGCATACGGCCTAATACAAATGTCACACACACACATTTCATCAGAGAGACCAGCTCTCAGAAATAAGTCCAGCAGTGGCGACAGTCCAACAGGCTCCACATGTTTCTGCTGTGCTGAGAGGAGACTGTACTGAAGCTGTCAGCTGTACCATCAGCCTCTGAGGCTGCTCTGCTCTCTGTGTCACACACTGCTACTGTACATGAAGACTGCTGTCAGCTCGGCTCAGCTCCACTCATCACTAACTTCATTTAGAGCAAACAGAGCTCTGCTGTAACAGGAAGCAGCAGAAAGTCAGAGGCTTCGCCGTGAGGAGCGCAGACCTCTCTGTCATGTCAGGTGTTTTCAGGAAGGACGTCACTTCACAGACCTTCACAACTCGAGTCAGCATCAGACGGACACACGCACAATAAACATCCACGGCAGCTGGAATTTCCCTCTCAGCTCCGGTGTTTCCTAGTGGAAAACGCCAGGACATGAAATGAAAAGAGTGAAACGATCCGTTGCCTTGAAATCCAAAGAGGAAAGCGACGGCGGGGATCCACACGGTGTGTATCCACAAGTAAAGCATGGTGTCCTTTAATCAGCTGCAAAAGCTCTTCGTGACCAGCGGTTCATTTCCAGAAGAGAAAGCGCTGCAGATGAAGCCGAGCGGAGGAAGAAATCCCAGTGTGAACGCTGCTGATGAACACAAGAGCTGGAGACTCTGTCTCTGCTTCTTCTGCTGCTTTCACACGGACATTAGCGACCCCTACCGGAACTGTTATCCAGAGAGGAAGAGACTGTGTGTGAGTCCTCCGTCTGTGTGTGTGTGTGTGTGTGTGTGTGTGTGTGTGTGTATGCTCAGTATGTTGCTACTAAAGCAGCGTTTCATGGTTCAGGACTGACAGCAGGACTAATGTGGACAAGTCCAACTCATTTCATTCTGCACCACAACCATGATTTGTCACATGGAGTGGCCAGTGAAGAGGAGGGAATGGGAGGAGGAAGCAACACAAAGTGTTTGCTGGTCTCTGATGGGATCTTAGCCAGCAGTTTGTCTCTGTGTTATTCTGTCCGTTAAACATTCATACTCAGGTGGACAGTCACAGTGGACACTGTCTACTGTCCAGAGGAAAAAAAAAAGTTCTTTTATCACATATTAAAGCTGTGTGATGTTCACTGACACTGACCATGTGTAGTTTAAACACGTGTGCAAGTTTATTTTCCTTCAGACAGAAGATGAGCTGATTAATGCAGGAAACATCATGAGTCAGACTCAAGTATCTGCCTTTATAATTCTAAAAACATGAGCTGAGGACAAAAGGTGAAGACAACAGTGTAATGTCAATTTATCATATAGCCATATATTCTCTTATCATGCACTCGTATATTCTCATAAACTCGTATATTCAATTTTGTGTGAAGTACATACAACTTGACCTGAAGTGACCTAATGTGCTGAGTATGCTGTTCATTGTGCTTTGTGAGGACACCTGCTTATGTCTTGGACAAAGACTGTCTATTCTTTATCTTTGTTGCTGTCCGGTGTCTCTGAGCACAACTTACACTTTATCTCAGTTGCTCATTAATTTTATCACTTGACTTTGAGCTTGTTTTCTTTCCTGCCATCCCTGCAATCCTGGTATGTGAGAAAGAGACATCAAAAGCCCTGGGAACATGGAGCTCGGGTCAGACCTCTGTAGCATGGTGTTGCTGCGTGAGCTCTGTCCTTTCTGCAGAAAGTGATTACTCTGAAGATTTTATTTTGTAATAAAACCTCAAAAGACAAAGATTGTCTAAAGGAATTCTATTTCACTTCTCATCAGGTGGAAAGTGTTTTCCACCACACAGTAGTCCAGCCTAAAAGTAACAAATGCATGGACTAGTTTTTCAGCATCACTCTGAGACAGAATGTTCCTAATCTTAACGATATTACGCCGGTCTGTGGTATTTCTCTGAGGAACACAAGTATGAGACAGTGAAGGTTTTGATTTAGAGCTTTTCAGGTCTGGGGGTCATTCTCAGCTATAGAATTTATAAAGTATAAGAATTTTTCTGTTGTATTTTTTCCTTATCACTACATAAAATTACTATGTTCTCCTCATTTGCCCCCGACTATCTGCTGTCCCTGCTCACATTACATCTATGCATGGAGACAGAACTGTGGCCTGACCTACAAAATGCCACTGTGTTTAACAATACATTTTCTTTTTTTTTCCAGTTACTAACTTCTCAGCTATCAAATATATATAGTATAAAATGAATGCTGGAAGAATAAGCTGCTTCACTTCATCTGGCACCTGCAAGGCACTGTGGCATCATTGTGGATAGCCAGCGACTGGCATGTTTGCCTTCATGGAGCATTATCAGCATCCAGAGTGGTGTTAATGATGAGGCTTCTGAATAGGACAGGCTAGCAAGCATATGGCTCTGACAGAACTTGGCAGACACTGAACCCTCCTCCATATATCTATATTACGCACCACTTTCTCTGACTGGTACATGGATGTTTGACACTTTGAGGAAGAGCCCGTCCCTGTGCCAACATAAGCTAGAGGTTCTGTCCCCACTCCAGCTCCTATCTCCTCGATGGTACCTGCAGCTTGATTTTGGGAATCTCTGTGTACACAATAATTCACCCAAGTAAATTTACATTCATGTTATCGTGTTTTTTTAGGTGACTTTATATAAGCTAACAAACTAGAATACTATGACAAATGAAATATCACAGAAATAGTTCAGGTTTATTTAGCATGGTGGTTTTGCTCTTTTTGATGAACTCATCTAAATGAGTGTATTTCCCCAAATTGTTTGAATTATTCCTTTGAGGTAGACTGACACCCACTTGATAGTTAACCTTTGCTGATGCTATACAAGCACTAGTATTTTACAATGTCGTACACATGAAGGAAGAGTCAGTACTTTAATTGTGGGGGATTAATGATGGGGTTATTATGAATATGGTCAAAAGATCAGCTATTAAATTAAATAAATTCATATGCACTGAAAATGGTTTTGTTATCTAATCATAGCATCCTAACATTATAAGGCCACTACTAGTATTTTCTGGAAAACCCTCAGCACACAGTAACCATCACCACTCCTTTGCAACATCATGGATGACTTTAATGTTCAAGTAATAAACACTGGATCAAAAAACTACACTTTTAGCTGCATTATGGTGGGGACAGCTCAAGTTTTAAACAATATAGGTGCCAAGTAATAGTTAAATGGCATGTATTACAAGTACATAGAGTTTCATTGTGACAGTTGACTTAATACTAACTCTAAATAGCAGTCTAATTATATTTTTCTGTAGCTTTTTGCAGATCTGAAAGTCCATTGTGTAAGAGTTGATGACATTCAGTGATGTTTGTCTCCTAACGTTCTTCCTGTTTTCAAGATAATGAAGCTAAAGTGGTTCTGTAAAGTTAGACTTGATAAATGAATTTGATGACTTTCCTATGTTTATGTTTTTATCTTACAGCTGGACTGTGTCCTTGAGGAGTCACAGTCTGAATTATGCAGCCACACAGGACCCAGACAACAGCCCAGCTGAGGATTCATCATCATCCAATGACGAGGATTTAAAAGCCCTGACAAAGCTGAGAAATCACCCAGTGAAGAAGACCTCAGAGGCCCAAACACAAATTCAAGTGAAGATGAAAATCAGCAGATAGGCAAGTGTACCTTTCAAAAACATAAGAACCCATCAACCTATGTGAAAAGAAAAAAAAAAAAAGAACAAAAAGACAAAGCAAATATGACTGTGACTGTAAAAGTGTGTACAAAAAGAAAAGACAACAAAAGAGCATGGGTCAAAAGGCATTATTGCCTCTACTGTGGCCAATCAAATCTGAAGATGGAGAGGCACTTGCAGAGAAAGCATATGTAGATCAAGGATGTAGCATATGTGTTCAGCTTTCCTTTAGGGTCAATAAAAAGAAAGGCTCTTTTGGAACAACTGTGAAATAAAGGTGATTTCAAGCACAATACCAAAGTTCTGGAAAAAAGGCAGAGGACAACTGGTGACATGGAAGCAGCCATCACATGAAGTTGCTGTTAAGGATTATTTGCCTTGATCATTTTGTTTTGGAATGTTTGCTAAAAAAAGATTTGAGAAGACATCCGTCCACATGCAAAAGTAAAACAACAGGTGTAACAGAAGATGGTGGAAAAAAGAAAAGAGTGACAGTACAAAGCCGGGCTGCACGTCTGCTTCCAAAAGTGACTTCCTCCAGTGGATGCCAGGAAATCAACAACATGCGACAAGATGATGTGTCCTTTCACATCAGGAGTGATTCTTTGCTTTGCAGATACAGGGAATCACTGTATGCAAAACATGGCCATGTGAAATCCAGGCACCAGTTCTTGGAACTTCTGGAAAAAAGCTGGAAGAACAATGTTTCTGTTAGTGCTCACCAAACTATACAAGAAAAGAGATGGAACAAACAAGATGACATCCCCCTCACCAAAAATGTGATGGCTCTGAGGAATCACCTCAGGATGCTAGAAGACAAAGCAAGGGATGAACTGACACAGCAGAGGAGTTTAACAGCATACAAAATGTTAAATGAGACAGTTCTGGCACAGCTCATTGTCTTTAACAACCGATGTGAAGGGGAAGCATCACGCTTGACTCTTGAGGCTTACAAGAGAGCAGCGCAAACTCCATAAATGAAGACATTTATGAAACCCTATCACCACTAGAGAAAGAGCTGAGCAAGCTTCTAACTCGCATAGAAGTCCATGGAAAAAGAGGAAGAGGTACCTGTTTTCTTGACAGAGAGAATGAAGGAGTCCATTGACTTGCTGATTAAAAGGAGGGATGAAGTTGGTGTACCTTCTGAAAATCCCTATCTCTTTGCAAGACCTGGTGTAATGACAAACATACGTGGACTGTCTGTAAAAATATGCAGAGGAAAGCAAAGCAGTAAACCCTGAACTCCTGAGGTCAACAAAATTGAGAAAACAGGTTGCCACACTCTGCCAACTGCTGGATCTTAGTGAACAAGAGTTGGAGCAGGTTGCAACATTCATGGGGCATGACATCAGAGTTCACCGTGACTTTTATCCACAGACAAAACATTTCAAGTTGCCAAAATAAGCAAGCTTCTATTTGCAATGGAACAAGGAATTGGCACCTTAATAGGGAAGAACCTTGACACAATCAATCTTTCTGTCACTGGTATGTAATGTCTGCAACAAAGATCATTTTGTCCTGCTCTGTTTTATTGTCATTGCATTAACAGTATTTTTGGAATGTTGTTAAACATATTTATACTTGAAATTGCTAGCTGCTAAGCCACTGGAGTAATTTCCCAAAGTTGCTAAACTACAGTAGATAGCCCATTAGAAGGCAATCTGTAGTAGACTGCTAGAATTCTACTATAGCTGGACAATGTCAGTCTTAAATAGAGCAAGGCTAGCGTGTTCCACTCAGCTCAGTGACATAAGTAAATTAAGTATTTGTACTTGTACAACCTCATTAGTCTGTGTGTTTGGGAGCACCAATATTTGGCTGTTATCCTTTGTAGGTGAAAGTTCCACATCAAGGAAACAAGGTGATGAGGTGGATGAAAGTAAGTTTTTAAAAATAAAAACAGTCCAACCGGTCTTTAATTTTTACAATTATTTAAATAACTTTTAGTTCTACCTTCTCAAATGTGAGTTTGATCCCTATCCTCTGATCTTGTTAATAGAATATCTTTGGGCTATAATTTAAATGTTTTACTGTTTTCGTACAATAATAGACAGATAAATCAATCATGAGATTAATTGTTGGCTGCAGTCTACACTTGATGTCTACTTTAAGTACTTGCACCTGTACAATCTACTGCAGTCTATTTGCATATATAAGGTGGTCAGAATATTAGGAACACCTCTGAATACAATGCAGTTGAGTACATTATTTCTTTGACATCAGTGCTAAAACACAGGACTGAATTAACACCTCTATGATGATGTCAACAAAAACTGAACATTATAGGCATCACAGTAAACTTTGAAGAACAGTTTAATTAGATTGTGTTAGTGAATATAAACACTTGTAAACTCAGTGCTATGCACAGATGTGTGATTTCTCTATGTCTTCCTTTGACACTGTAAAGGATGAGGTGTCATTTTAGTTTACTTGTTTTTCAGATAGGCGTTATCATCTCTCGTTACCTGAAAAAGAGACCTAACCCTCATGATGAGGATGGGAGTTCAGATATAGATGGTGAGTTAAAAGGCGTTTATTATGAAATCTACAAAACTCCTACCTTTCAGCAACAGACCCTGCCAATTCTTTATTGAGATGAGTGTGGATGACGTGTCACTTTTTGTTTTGCTACTTTGCCACTTTTGCTATTTTACTCTTAAGAATATGAATTGCAATACTTGTCACCATTCCATTCTTTTTTGTTTCAGTGCATTTTTTGAGATGGGTACTCCATCACAGTAAATATGTGTCATTTTTATGGTACTTAAATTATTGTCATCATTGTGATATAGTTTTGTGGAAGAGCAGTTTTGTAATGTTCAAGGACACACTGCTGATTACACATTTGATCTCTGAATTTTAAGTGTTAGTAGCCAACTGTAAGGCTTTGGTAGTCAGATTATACTGTCAGCTCTGAAGTACATATGAATCCTGAATATCCATCATACTTTAGATTTCATTAACTAATGGTACTCTTGTGTGTCTGTCATAGTCAGGAACTAATGTCTTGTTATGTTTTGTCCTGTGTTCATGTTGTCTCGTGGGTTTTGCTTTTATTTTGAAATGTGTTCTCCTTTTTTGTTTCAGGTGGCTTACCCTTCCTCGTTTCCCACCAGTGTAATTTTTTTCCCCGTCCTAATTGTTTCCACTTGTTTCCCCTTACCTGGTGTCTATATATAGTCTGCGTCTCCCCTTGTCCTGTGCCAGTTCGTCTCGTCTTTATGTCAGTGAACCAGCGTTTTTGCCCATGCTACCGTCCCTGTTGTCAAGCCAGGTTTTGTATTTTGTTGTTACTTTTCCTTGTCGGAGCTACTGTTTTCATTGCTAGATTTTCCTTTGTTACTTTGTTTAGTGCCTTTTGTCCTCGTATGAGTGATTTTTGTTCTCACATTATCTTGTTGCCTCTTGGAGTGATTTTCAGTTGTACTTTTGTAATAAAATATTGTTTATTTTGTACTTTGTCGTCGAGTCGTGCATTTGGGTTCAGGTCCAAGTACAGCCTTAACAGTGTCTGGTTACTTTTGTATCAGACCCCATGAACAAGCTTGGTTATGAGGCCCTCACAGAAGAAGAGGAGAGGGAATCGAACCAAGACTTTGGTGGCAATTGGTAAGTCTTTATAACTGGTTAGAAAAAAGTATATACTTTAAAGCTACCATTAGACACTTTCTGTGACTGTCTGCAAGCCATGCAGTGGGTTTGGCAACATTAATTCCATTTATGCCCTTAATAGTTTGCTAGCAATTAGATAGAATTGTGCAGTGCTCTTTAAACACAAATCAACAATATTTTATATAATTTAACGGCACTCCATGTTTCATTGCAGCAGTAATGGTTAGGTGTGGCTTCTCAGTGGTGGTAAGGGGCTAGTGTAACCTGAAAAGTGACACCAGTGCACAACTCTAACCTGTTAAGTGTAAACTCTCATGTATGAATTATTTTAGCCCTTTTTGCAGATAAAGTTGCATGCTTTCACTATATCTACCTTTGACACTCTGCATAGGATGAGGTGTCACTTTTTGTTTGTTCTTGTTTTTCAGATGGAGGTTCTGACCTCTTCTCCCCCAAAAAGAGACCTAACCCTCACAATGAAGATGGGAGTTCAGATATAGATGGTGAGCTAAATAGCATTTGTTGTGAAGTAGAAATAATAATAATAATAAAAAAAACTCTCCTGTCTTTTAGCAGTAGATCATACAGGTTATTTTTCAGGCTTTACCTTTGAAATGGGTATTCAATCACAGTAAATATTTAATGTCATTTTTTTAATGGCAGTTAAATTATTGTCCTATTGTGATACAGTTTTGAAGAAAAGTTTTGTAATATTAAATGACACACTGCTGATTACACTTTTGACCTCTGAATTTTAAGTGTTAGCAGCCAATTATCAGGCTTTGGTAGTCAAATCAAATCAGGCTTTATTGTACTTTATTGTGCTGTACATACAACTGCAGTGCAGGCAAAATGAGAGTGTTTCTTGGGGTCAGGAGAGAGAAGGTAGAAACAAAGAAAATAAAATCGATCCCTGCAAACACCCCCCCTCCTCTGACCCTTGAGACCCCCCGCCTAACCCTTAATTATGATCCGTTAGCTCAAGGTTAGTAGAAAAATCGGTGTAATTCTTGGCACTGGGGCGTCGCTTATATGGAATTTTACTAACACCCTTATAACTTCTACATTATACATTTTAGACGGCTGAAAATGGCAAAAATAAATATTTCACACTTCCTGCGTAATTACCAAAGCGTTTAATGTCATTATATTTGGCTTTTTCAAAGAATAAACCCTTTTCAAAAAACTTTTTTTTTTTTTATCCACTAGATGGCAGCAAGAGACCACGTAATCATTTTCACACCAAAAATTCCTTTGGGCAAGACTACGTGTCGAAAAGTTGGAATTCCACAATACAGCCAGTGGTACTTCCGGAACTTGAACTTACCCACTATTCTCTCTAAAACGTCCCCCCCTCTGTCACGTAACTCTCCCGGGCATGTGTCAGTGTCACTTGTACACAATGTACATCCGTTTCCCAAAGCTTTCATGTTAGCAGGTTCAATTCCTGGAATCGGTCGATGCTTTTTCCGGAAAAATAACTTGGTGTCACCTGGTTCCAAATGGGTGTGTCCAACCTCAGCCCGATATAAATACGAAGCGGTTTTCACCTGCAGTTAGGCCCTGGCGATGATGAAGGTAAGAACCCAATTATTTCATGTAGATTTTTTTTTTTAAGGTCACTATCAAGGATGTAGATGTGCTCTTGCTGTAGATAATTATGATCTGTTAGCTCGGGGTTAGTAACAGGTTAGTAGAAATCTCATCATTCTTGATTGTCGCTTATATGGAATTTTTTTCAAATCCTTACAACTACTACATTATACATATTAAACGCATGAAAACAGCAAAAATACATATTTCACACTTTGAGGATAATTATCAAAGCGTTTAATGTCATTATATTGTACTTTTTCAATGAATAAACCCTTTACAAAAAAATTGAACTTTTGCACTTCTATTTTTATCCACTAGGTGGCAGCACGAGACCATGTAATAATTTACACACCAAAAATTCATTTTTGCATGACCACGTGTTGAAAAGTTGGAATTCCAATATACAGCTCGGTGGTACTTACCGGATCCAGGTACCTTTTCTGAACTTGAACTTACCCACTCTTTGCTCTAAAACGTTCCCTCAGTAAAGTAACTGTCCCGGCATGTGTCTGTGTCACTTAACCAATGTACATCCGTTTCCCAAAGCCTTCATGTTAGCAGGTCAAATTCCTGGAATCGGATGGTGCTTTTCCGGAAAACGAACTTGGTATCAGCTCGTTCCGAATGGGTGTGTCCAACCTCAGCCCAATATAAATAGGGAGCGGTTTTCACCTGCAGTTATCACCCGGTGACTATGAAGGTAAGAACCCAATAATTTCATGTAGAAGGTCACTATCAAGGATGTAGACGTGCTCTTCCTGGATGTAGACATATCTGATATATTCTTTCATGTAGATGTATAAGGTCATTATCCTGGATGTAGACGTGCATTTCTTCCTGGATGTAGACATATCTGACATATTCTTTCATGTAGATGTTTAAGGTCACTATCCTGGATGTAGACGTGTTCTTCCTGGATGTAGACATATCTGACATATTCTTTTATGTAGATGTATAAGGTCATTATCCTGGATGTAGACGTGCTCTTCCTGTAAATAGACATATTCTTTCATGTAGATGTATAAGGTCACTATCCTGGATGTAGACATATCTGATATTCTTTCATGTAGATGTATAAGGTCATTATCCTGGATGTAGACGTGCTCTTCCTGGATGTAGACATATCTGACATATTCTTTCATGTAGATGTATAAGGTCATTATCCTGGATGTAGACATATCTGACATTCTTTCATGTAGATGTATAAGGTTATTATCCTGGATGTAGACATATCTGACATATTCTTTCATGTAGATGTATAAGGTCATTATCCTGGATGTAGACATATCTGACATTCTTTCAAGTAGATGTATAAGGTTATTATCCTGATGTAGACATATCTGACATATTCTTTCATGTAGATGTATAAGGTCATTATCCTGATGTAGACATATCTGACATTCTTTCATGTAGATGTATAAGGTCATTATCCTGATGTAGACGCGTTCTTCCTGGATGTAGACATATCTGACATTCTTTCATGTAGATGTTTAAGGTCACTATCCTGGATGTAGACGTGTTTTCCTGGATGTAGACATATCTGACATATTCTTTCATGTAGACGATAAGGTCATTATCCTGATGTAGACGTGCTCTTCCTGGATGTAGACATATCTGACATATTCTTTCATGTAGACGATAAGGTCATTATCCTGGATGTAGACGTGCTCTTCCTGGATGTAGACATATCTGACATATTCTTTCATGTAGATGTATAAGGTTATTATCCTGGATGTAGACATATCTGACATATTCTTTCATGTAGATGTATAAGGTCATTATCCTGGATGTAGACGCTTTCTTCCTGGATGTAGACATATCTGACACATTCTTTCATGTAGATGTATAAGGTCATTATCCTGGAGGTACACGTGCTCTTCCTGGATGTAGACATATCTGACATATTCTTTCATGTAGATGTATAAGGTCATTATCCTGGAGGTACACGTGCTCTTCCTGGATGTAGACATATCTGACATATTCTTTCATGTAGATGTATAAGGTCATTATCCTGGATGTAGACATATCTGACATTCTTTCATATAGATGTATAAGGTCATTATCCTGATGTAGACGTGCTCTTCTTGGATGTAGACATATCTGACATTCTTTTCATGTAGATGTTTAAGGTCACTATCCTGGATGTAGACGTGCTCTTCCTGTAAATAGATATCATATCGGGAAATCAATGTTGCTCATCAACATTTGTGGACATTGATATAGATTTCAAAAAATTTTACATTGCCACGCCTTTTCTGTAATTAGTAGAGACAAAGACCAAGTGCCCAGAATGTGGAGGACATTACGTGTCCCTTTCCCCGCCATCTCTGAGACCGGCATGACATGAAGGATGATAAACTCTTCATTAGTAAGAAACATCTAAGATATGGTGGGAGACTGAGGTGCCCCATCAAAGACTGCGGATCACAGAAAGACTACGCGAGGCTCCTACAAGCACCTCATCTCTGCCCATGGGAGAACCCGGGTATGATACACTTTACACCACAATTTCCATGGAAAACATAAACCCATTCTTATTTCCATTTTCGCTCAATCATTTCCCATTCTCTCATGACAAAGCTCATGACCAAGGCCAAGAAAGCCGCAATTAAAGAAAAACTCCGGACCCTCACCAAAACACCACCACCACTGCAAAACACCACCACTGCCAGCTCCACCGACCCAACCCCCTGGGACTCCATCGACAAACCCTGCGCCCCAATCTCCACCTCCACCAGCACTGCCTGCACAAACTGGAGCACTGTCCCCCACCACCAACCCTGACCTTCATGGTTAATGGGTTGCACTCAGTTAAAGACAGGCTGAAAAAAGCTCTTGGAGGAGGTTGAGCTTCTACAGACTGTGACACAGCAACTGTGTGCTCTACATCCTGCGACAGCATCTGCCTCCACAGCCAGCAGTCCCTGCTCTCTCCTACCTCTCACTTGCAACAACCTGCGGCATGATCACGTCCTCTGCTCCTGAAACCCGCAGGGTAGGGTGCCGTGGCTGCTCTGTCCTCTGCTCCTTACACCTGCAAGGAGGTGCCGTGGCTGCTCAGTCCTCTCTGCTCCCTGACACCCGCAGGGAAGGTGCCCGTGGCTGCTCCGTCCTCACTCCATGACACCCATGAGGGAGGTGTGCCGTGCTGCTCTGTCCTCTTTTCCTTACACCCGCAAGGAGGGTGCCGTGGCTGCTCCGTCCTCTGCTCCTTACACCCACAGGGGAGGGTGCAGTGGCTGCTCACGTCCTCTGCTTCTGACACCCACTTGAGGGAGCACTGGAAAAAAGGCCACTCAAAAATCAGCCAAAAAAAGTGTAATACAAGATAGTTTTGCTTGACAAGCCAGCAAAAAATCTACAATGGAACAGGTGAGAGAATTCTCTTGGTAGATTTCTTGAAATAAGACATTATATTTAAGCCTTACAAGATAAGAGTGATCTTGAAATTAGCTGGGAAAACTCATTTTAGCTATATTTGACTAGTATTGTGATGTTTTGTGTCCTCATAATAATAAGAAACGCTGATGTGCAAAAATAGTATTTTCCCCTCAAAAGCAGCATCTTTTTGTCACCCTGTTTGTTTCAAGTATATTTAACTGATTTTTAGTTCTATAATTGTTACACTGTTCTATATTTAAGTCCCATCTGCTTGAAATAAGATTAGAAGCTGGCATTTGAGACAAAATGGCTTGAATTTAACATTCATGACTTGTATTATGCAGTGCTCTTTTGCCATAATAAACCGTACTCATCCTGTTTTTTCTGAGGGGCCAATTTGCCCCTCAATCCTTTCAAAAATGGGGCTTTTAGGCAAAACCCCCAAATTTTTTGAAACATGGCCCACATTTTAAACTGTAATTGGGAAATTTGGGCCAGAATAAAGAAATTAAACGGGGCTTTTTTTTTTTGGGGGAAGGGGAATTCCCTATCCCTCCCTTACCACGGGGGAATTGGCCAATAAAAGTTTCCACCAAAAGGCTTCTTCGAAAGGGGGTGGGGTTTTCTTTTCCGGGAAATTTCAAGGGCCCTTCCTTCAAATGAAAAACATTTGGTAAAATTTGGAAATAGGGTGGGGTTTTAAAAAAAACCCTAAAAAAAAAGAACAAAACCCCAAGGTATTTTTCCTATCAAAAAAATTTTTTAAAATTTTAAACCCCCCAAAAAAAAAAAGGCCCGGGGCTAGTCTGGTTTGGGTTTACCCTTAAAAAAGGTGATAAAACCTTCTACCATGTAATGCACCCTTTTTTGTACTTTACTGTGACAACCCAAGTTTTTCACCCAGTGAAAATCCCCCCAAATTTTTGGGTGTTTTTGATGTTGAAATACGGTATTGAATAGGAAATACTTGCCAGTCATCAGGGGCAGCACCTTCGGAAATTTTTTTCCCGTTTGCAGAAAAAAATTTATCCTGCAACATTTAAAAGCTCACCTAAAGGACATGCAAACATGTCCTTGAGGAAAACCAAACAAAAAAAAATTGGGTTTTTGATTTATTACACCTTGGTAACATAAACCCCTAAATAAAAGATAAAGGGACTTGCTGCCTTTGTTCTTACCATGATAAAATAAAAAAAGATTTTTCCCCATTGTGGTATTGATGAGATGCTTGAGGGGGATTAACTGTGATTTAAAGGGGCCCTGGTGATGGGGGCCCCGGGGTTGTCACTGCAAATGGTGGGGGAAAATTTGTAAAACACTTATGTCTTTTTGGAACCTCTAGCTCAGCATGAAGTGGCTGGATTTAAGATAGGAGGGGGATTTGCCTCCCAAGTTGGGCACTTTTTTGGGCAATTTTGAAGACATGCGGAAAAATTTTTAATAAAAGACTTGTTTGTTAAAGGACAATGGCAAGTCAAACAGGTAATGTAATGACACTGAAAAGGCAAATACGGGCTTTCTGAAGACAATCAAAAAAACTGACTTAAAACAGGAGAAGCAAATGAAGTTCCCCTCACTTTGATATAATCAATAAAACCCCCAAAGGACATCATGCTTTCCCATTTTTGGGAAGGTGTTCCCCCTTTGAAATCAAATTGTTTAAAACATCTTTTGCTTTCGGGGCATATGGACGAGCGCATTAAAAGTAAAATTTTATTTTTTTCCCCTTATTCCCCTGTGTTTTGAAGAGATAAGCCCCCCATATCTGTCAATACACTGTCTAAATGACAAAAAATTGAAACAGTCAGCTGGGCAGATGCTGGTTTTTTTAAAAAGATCCTGCCTTTTCTCTTGACAAAATTGGAAAAATAATTACACACAAGTGCCCCTTTAAAATTTGTTGGGAAAATTCAAAAAAAAAATCTTTTTTTCCCCTATTATTGCTTTTTCAAGGCTAAAGCTTTTAAAAAGGGGCAAAAACATTTCAAACAACTGTTTCCAGAGGGAAATATTATACCAAAAAGCATTACCCCCCTTGTCTTCCTTTTTGATTAAGGCACTTGGCCCCTCGGGTTGGGGCTTTGTGTATGGCTTTGGGGTCAAAGCACTGTTTTTTTAACAGTGGGCTTTAAAAAGTATTTTAAAAAACATCTATGAGTCTTTTGTGAAGCACAAAACTTTATGAATGTAGTCAGAATGTAAAAGAAACATCAATTTTTTAAAAATTGACGTTGACAGGGGCCCCCAACCCTCTGGGGGTGAAAATTTTCACTATAAAAAAGGGAAAAAGTTTAAAAACCTTTTTGGGAATAAAACTTTGCATAAAAGTTTTTTTTAATGGTTTATACAGCATGAAATAACTTTGTGGAAAAATTTTTTTGGTTATTTCTAATGGGGGTTTTTCCCTTGTAAAAAACATTTCTATTTTTAAATGGGTCGGTGTTTTTTTTAAATGAACCTCTCTACGGTTGGGTTGGAATGATTTATTTTTTAGGGTGAATTTTCCAACCTAGCTCAAGCCAATTTTTTTCATGGATCTAAAAAGGGCGTGTTGATTATCCCAATACTACTATAAACTTCAATAATAGCAAACACCCACTAAAGTATGATCTCACAGACATCAAAAAACATCATTTTTGGGTCTGTTTGGGGGGGAATTTGGGCTGTTTTTTTTTTTTTTTAAGCCTGAAAAACCTGAAATTTGGGTGCCCATTTTTTTTACTTATTACTTTTGTAATAAATGTTTTTAAAATATGTCTAAAGCGACAGAACAGAAAGGGGAAACAATTGGTTTTTTGCCTTTGTCTTTGTTAGATATATGGACATTTTGAAAAATGTAAAAAAAATAGCCACACTGTATTGTGCATGAGTTGTTCCCATTTACCCCCGGTTTTCAAAAAGGGGAACCCTTTTTGTCTCAGTTCAAGTTGAGCCCTATTTCTTAAAAAAAAGGGCGATTCATCTTTTAAAAATTTAAACAGCAGTTTAAAAAACCTTATGACATTTTCAAAAAAAACCTTTTTCATCTGAATATGACTAAAAACCCAAAAATGTTTTCAAGACAGTTTCTTAATAAGATATTAAAGATCTGTCAAAAAAGCTCCTTTATCTCCTTAAATCTCTCTTTGGGTGATTTTGTCTTATATTAAGTTGATGAGAAAAATTTTAAGTTAGAAAAATATACTTTTAAGATTTCAAACCACGCCCCCCGGAGCGGGAAAATTTACTGATTTGGGTCGGGGTCCTTTGGCAAGATCAAAAAATGATCCTCATGGTGCCCCCAGAAGAAGAGGTGAGAAGAGCCAAGGACAAAAAGTCGCCCCAAGGGTATTTTCATGTTCATGTGTTTCAAAAAGAAATTTCATTTTTAGAATTTGATTTTTCCAGAGCAGTTTCCGTTGGAAAAATAAAAAAGAAAAAAAAAAGTGTAGCCCAGTGTTGAAAGTTTGCTCATGCTGTGAAAAGGGGGCCCAAAAAGAAAAACTTTTCATTAATCAGTCCATTTCTTTAAAAAAGAGGATGTTTTTTTCTTTTTGGATTAAAATGTGCAGAATTAACATTTTCTCTAAGTGTGTTTTTACAAAAAATTTGCATTGGCCTGTTCATTTTAAAGCCCAACAAAACAGTGGCTGTGGATTTTTTAGCCTGTAGTTTCCTCTTCTCTTTGCACAATGGCCGTTTTTCCCTGTCCCCCCACGTCATCACTTTTCTCCCTCCTTGCAGGCATCTGTATGAAATGGTGAAGGCTGGGGCGCTCAGGCAGGGCCCGCCCCCAAAATCTTTCCATCAGAGCCCAAAAGGTCCCCGCTTCAACACCCAAAAAATTAATTTTGGAAAACACACACATATGGGCACTAAAGGGGATTTTCCCACAAACCCTTTCAATCATAAAAAACATAAAACCCCCACAAAATGCTAGGGATTTTTTTTCTCCCCTTCACAATTTGGGATTCAGAAACCTTTTTTTTTAAAAAATTAGTTTCAATTCCTTTTTATATTTTTTTTGATTTTTTAAATCTCATTTCTGTTTGTTTTTCAAACCTGCAGTCAGATATGATTATTTCTGACTTCACGGAAAACCCAAACTTCAGGACGGGGAAAAGGGCCCTCCGGGGAAGACCCCAGGTGGGACAAAAAAAACCCCTTCAGTCTGAAAGACAGAAAGTTAATATATCCACATCTATCCTTAAAAAACCTCGGTATATCTATTTAAAAATCACAGTCTTTAACTGCATGACACCATGGAAAATTTGGCTTGGTCACATGTAGTCTGGTTTGTGGTTGTCTTGTTTTTTGCTGGCTTGTTTTGTGATGTGTGAAAAATTTTTTTTCTTTTTTCCCTTTCCCCCCCCCTTTTTTTCCCCCGGGGGCCCCAAAAAATTTTAAATTTTAAAAAAAATTTTTTTTTTTTTCCGTCAAAACCTTTTTTTTTTAAAAAAAAAATTTTTTTGGGGTTTTTCCCCCTTCCTTTTTTAAAAACCCCCAGGGGGTTTTTTCCCCCCCCCAAATTTAAAGGGGGGGTTACCCCGGGGGAAAACCCCCCACCCAAAAAACCAAAAAAGGTTTTTAAAAAAAATTTCCCCAAAAAAGGGGGTTTCCTCCCTTTAAAATTTGTTTTTAAAGGGGGGAAAAACCCCCCAAACCCAAAAATTTTTTTTTTGGGGGGGTTTTAAAACAAAAAGCCCAAAAAAATTTTTTTTCCCCCCTTTTTAAAAAAATTTGGGGGAAAAAAAAATTCCCCCCCCCAAAAACCCCTTTTTTTTTAAAAGGGCCCCCCCCCCCCGGGGCCCCCTTTTTTAAAAATTTTTTCCCTTTTTTTTTTCCCCCCCCCTTTAATTTTTTTTTCCCTTTTTTTTTTCCCCCCGGGCCCAAAATTTTTACCCCTTTTTTTTTTTTGGGGGCCCCGGGGGGCCCCCTTAAACCCCCCCCCCCCGGGGGATTAAACCCCCCGGGGGGGTTTTTTTCCCCCCCCCCGGGGGGGGGGCGGCCCAAAAAGCCTTGGGGGGCCCCCAAAAAGGGGGGGGGGGGTTTTTTTTTAAATTTTGGGGTGGGTTTTCCCTTTTTTCCCCCCCCAACCCCCCAAATTTTTCCCCCCCCCCCCCAAAAAATTTGGGGAAAAATTTAAAATAAACCCCCCCCCCCCGGGCCCGGGGCCCCCCCCGGGAGGGGGTTTTTTCCCCCCCCCTTTTCCCCCCCGGGGGTTTCCCCCAAAAAGGGGGGGTTTTTGGGCCCCCCCTTTTTTTTTGGGGTTTTCGGCCTTAGTTTAAAAGGGGTTTTCCCCCCCCCCCCCCGGGGGTTTTTTTTCCCCCCCCCCGGTTGGGGGGGAAAAAAAAACCCCGGGGGGGAAAAACCCCCCTTTTTCCCCAAACCCCCCCCCTTTTTTCCCCCCCCCCCAAACCCCCAAAAAAACCCCCTTTTTTTTTACCCGGGAGGGGGTTTTTTGGGGGGGAAAAAAAGGGGGAAAAAAAAAATTTAAAGGGGAAAGGAAAATTTTGGGGGGGGAAAAATAAATTTTGGGGTCAAAAAAAACCCCCCTTTTGGGGGGGGGGGGGGGAAAAACAAATTTTTTTAAAAAAAAAGGGGGGCCCCCCCTTTTTTTTAAAAGGAAAAAAAAGGGGGGGGGCCCCCCCCCCCCCCCGGAAACCACAGAAAAGGGGGGCCCCCCCCTTTTAAAAAAGGGGGGGGGTTTTTTTTTAATTTAAAAAATTTTTTTTTGGGGGGGGGGGGTTTTTTTTCCCCCCCTTTTTTTAACCCCCCCGGGTTTTCCCCCTTTTCCCAAAAGGGGTTTTAAAAAAAAAAATTTTTTTTTTAAAAAAAAAAATTTTTTTTTTTTTTTTTTTTTTTTTGGGGGGGTTTTTTGGGGCCCCCCCCCCCCCCCCCCCCAAAGGGGCCCCCCCAAAAACCCCCTAACCCCCCCCCCCAAAAAAACCCCCCGGGGGGGGGGGAAAAAAAATTTGGGGCCCCCCCGGGGGGGCCCCCCCCCCCCCGGGGGGAAAAAAAAAAGGGGGGGGGGGGGGGCCCCCCCCCAACCCCGGGGGTTTTTTTTAAAAAAGGGGGGGGGTTTTTTGGGGGGGGGAAAAAAAAAGGGGGGGGGGGGCCCCCCAAAAGGGGAAAAAATTGCGGTGTTTAAAAAAAAAAAAAAGGGGGGGGAAAAAAAAGGGGTTTTTTTTTTAAAAAAAAACCCCTTTTTTAAAATTTTTTTAGGGCCCCCGGGGGGGGCCCCCAAGGGAAAAAAATTTTTTTTCCAAAAGGAAAAAATTTTTTTTAAAAAAAGATGAAAAAGCCCCCTTTTAAAAATTTTTTTTTTTTTTTTGGGAAAAAAAAAATTTTTTTTTTTTTTTTTTTTTTTTTTCCCCCCCCCGGGAAAAGGGGGGGCCCAAAAAAAAAAAGGGGGTTTTTTTGGAAAAAACCCAAAATTTCCCCCCCTTCCCCCCCAAAAAATTTAAAAATTTTTTTTAGGGCCCCTTTTTTTTCCCCCCCTTTTTTTTCCCCTTTTTTTTTGGGGGGGGGGGGGTTTTTTTTTTTTTTCCCAAAAAAACCCCAAAAAAATTAAACCCCGGGTTTAAAAAACCCCCCCCCCCCCAAAAAAAATTTTTCCCCCGGGGGGGTTTTTCCCTTTTTTTAAAATTTTTAAAATTTTTAAAAGGGGGGGTCAAATTTTTTAAAAAAAAACCCCCCCTTTTTTTTTTCCCCCCAACCCCCCCTTTTTTCCCTTTTCCCCCAAAGGGAAAAAAATTTTAAAGGTTTTTTTTTAAAAATTTTTTAAAATTTTGGTTTTATTTACAATTTTGGTTTTTAAAAATTTTTGTTTTTAAAAATTTTTGGGTTTTTTTTCCCCCTTTTTTTTTAAAAAAAAAAACCGGGCCCCTTTTTTTTTTTTAAAAAACCCCCCCCCTTTTTTTCCCCCCCCAAAAAAAAAAATTTTTTTAAATTTTGGAACCCCCCCTTTAATTTCCCCAAAAACCCTTTTTTTCCCCCAAACCCCAAAAATTTTTTTTTTTTGGGGGGGGAAAAAAAAAACCCCCCCTTTTTTTTTTTGGGGGGTTTTTAAAATTGGGAAAAAAGGGGCCCCCCTTTTTTTAAAAATTTTAAAAATTTTTTTTTTTTAAATTTCCCAAAAGGGGTTTTTCCCGGGAAAAAAACCTTTTTTTGGGGAAAAAAAACCCTTTTTTTTTTTGGGGGGGGAAATTTTTAAAAAATTTTTAAAAAACCCCAAAAAAAAAATTTTTTGAAAAATTTAAAAAAAAAAAAAATTTTTAAAAATTTCCCCCTTTAAAAAAAAACCCCTTTTTTTTTTTTTTAAAATTTGGGGGGGGGTTTTTTTTTTTAATTCTTTTTTTTCCAAAAAATTTTTTTTAAAAAAACCCTTTTAAAAACCAAAAAAAAATTTTTTGGGGGGGTTTTTTAATTTTTTTTCCTTTTTTTCCCCTTTTTCCCCCCTTTTTGGGGTTTTTTTTCCCCCCCAATTTTTTTTGAAATTTTCCCCTTTTTAAAAAAAAAAACCTTTTTTGGGAAAATTTTTTTTCCCCCCTTTTTTTTTTTTTTTTTCCCCCCCTTTTTTTTTTTTTTTTTTTTAAAAAAAATTAGGGAAAAAGGAAAAAAAACCCCCCCGGGGGAAAAATTTTTTTTTTTTTTAAAAAATTTTTTTTTTAAAAAATTTCCGGTTTAAAGGCCCAAAAAATTTTTTGGGGGGTTTTTTTTTTGGTTTTTTTTTTTAAAAATTTTTTTTTTTTGGGGTTTTTTGGGGAAAAAAAAATAAAAAAAAAATAAAGGGGGGGCCCTTTTAAAAAAAAAAAAAAAAATTTTTTTTTTTTTGAAAAAAAAAAACCAAAATTTAAATTTAAAATTTTGGGGGCCCTTTTTTTTTTTTTTTTTTTTTTCCCCCTTTTTTTTTTTTAAAACTTTTAAAAATTTCCCAAAAAAAAAAATTTTTTTTTTTTTTTTTAAAAAAAAAAAAATTTTTTTTTTGTTTAAAATTTTTTAAAAAAAACAAAGGGGTTTTTTGGTTTTTTTTTTTTTTTTTCCCCTTTTTTTTTTTCCTTTTTTTCCCCCCAAAAATTTTAACCCTTTTTTTAATTTTTTCCCCTTTTTTCCCTTTAATTTAAAATTTTTAAAAAAAAGTTTTTTTTTAAAAAATTTTTTCTTCCCAAAAAATTTTTAAAAAAAAAATTTCCCCCCAAAAAAAAACCCCCTTTTTTTTTTGGGTTTTTTTCCCCCCCCTTTTTTTTTTTTCCCCCAAAAACCTTTTTTTATTGTTTTTTTAAAAAATTTTTTTTTTTTAAAAAAAACTTTGGGAAAAAAAAAAAAAAATTTAAGGTTTTGGGGGTTTTTTTTTTTTTTTTTAAAAAATTTTTTTTTTAAAAAAAATTTTTTTTTTTTTTTTAAGTATTTAAAAACCCAAAATTTTTTAAATTTTTTTTTTTTCCCAAAAAAATTTAAAATTTTTTTAATTTTTCCCCCCCAAAAAATTTTTTTCTTTGGGAAAATTTTTTTTTTAAATTTTTTTTTTAAATTTAAAAAAGGGGGGAAAAAATTTTTTTAAATTTTTTTTTTTTCCCTTTTTTTTTTTTTTCCCCTTTAAAAAAAAAATTTTTTTTTAAAGGGGAAAATTTTTTGGGTTTTTTTTTTTTTTTTTTTTTCTTTTTCCTTTTTTGTTCTAATTTAAATTTTTTTTTTCCGTTCTTTTTAAATTTTTTTTTTTTTTTTTTTTTTTTTTTTTTTTTCCAATTTTTTTTTTTTTAATTTTTTTCCTTTTTTTTTTCCCCCTTTTTTTTTTTTTGGGTTTTTTTGGGTTTTTTTCCCCGGTTTTTTCCGGAAAGGGGGGCCCCCCCCCTTTTTTTTTTTTTTTTTCCCCCTTTTTTTTTCTTTTTTTTTTTTTTAAAAAACCCGAATTTAAATTTTTTTTCCAAATTTTTTTTTTTTAAAATGGGGGCCCCCAAAAAAAATTTTTAAAATTTTAAAAAATTTTTTTTTTTTTTTTGGGGGGTTTTTTTTTTTTTAAAATTTTTTTTTTCCCCCCCGGGGGGAAAAACCAAAACGGTTCCCCCCCTTTTTTTTTTTTTTTTTTTTTTAGGTTTTGGGGTTTTTCCCGGGGAAAAAAGGGTTTAATTTTTTTGGGGTTTTTTTTTTGGGGGGGGATTTTTTTTTTAAAATTTTAAAAATTTTTTTTAATTTTTTTTTCCCCCCCCTTTTTTAAAATTTTTTAAAAAAAAAAAAAATTTTTTTTTTCCCCAAAAAAAAAAGGGGTTTTTAAAGGGGGAAAATTTTTTTTTTTAAAAAAATTTTTTAAAAAAAAAAGGGGGAACTTAAAAAAACCCAAAACCCCAAAAATTTTTAAATTTGGTTTTTTTAAAAAAAAAAAACCCCGGGTTTTTCTAAAAACCCCCCCGGGCCCCTTTTTTAACCCTTTTCCCCCCCTTTTAAAAACCCCCTTTTTTTTAAAAGGCCCCCCTTTTTTTTTTCCCCTTTTAAAAAAAATTTTTTTCCCCCCCTTTTTTTTTTTTTTTAAAACTACAAATTTTTTTTAAATTTTTTTTTAAATTTTTCATTTTTCCCAAAATTTTTTCCCCTTTTTTTTTTTCTCCCTTTTTTTCCTTTTTTTTTTCCAATTTTTAAAATTTTTTTTTTTTTTCCCCCCCCTTTTTTTTTCTTTTAAATTTTTTGTTTTTTCTTCCAATTTCCTTCCCCTTTTTTTTTTCCCCCTTTTTTTTTTTTTTTGTTTTTTTTTTTTCCCCTTTTTTTTTTTTTTTTTTTTTTTTTTTTTTTTAATTTTTTTATTTTTAAATTTTTCTTTTGGCCCTTTTTTTTTTTTCAAATTTTTTTTTTTTTTTTCCTTTTTTTCCTTTTTTAAAATTTTAATTTTTTTTTTTTTTTTTTTTTTTTTTTTTGTTCTTTTTTTTTGTTTTTTTTTTTTCCCTTTTTTTTTTCCTTTTTTTTTTTTTCGTTTTTTTCTTTTTTTTTCCCTTTTTTTCCCTTTTTTTTTTTCCCCCCCTTTTTTAAATTTTTTTTTTGGGTTTTATTTTTTCAGTTTTTTTTCTTTTTTCTTTAAATTTTTTTTCTATTTTTTTTCCCTTTTCCCCTTTTTTTTTTCCAATTTTTTTTTTTCTACAGATTCCTTTTTACGTTCTATTTTAATTTTTTTTTTTTTTTTTTTCCTTTTTTTTTTCCTTTTTTTTTCTTTTCTACTTTCTTTCTTTTTTTCTACAGATTCTATTTTTATTTTTTTCCCCCCTTTTTTTTTTTTAAATTTTTTTTCCCCCCTTTTTTTTCTAAAATTTTTTTTTTTCTAATTTTTTAAAATTTTTTTTTCTAACCCTTTCCTTTTGTTCTTTCTTTCCTTTTTTCCTTTTTTTTTTTTTTTTTTTTTTTTTCTATTTTACAGATTCTGTTTTTTTTTTTCCCCTTTTTTTTTTTTCCCCCCCTTTTTTTTTTTTCCCCCCCCCTTTTTTTTTTTAAATTTTTTTTTTTTTCCAAATTTTTTTTTTTTTTTTTTCTTTTTTTTTTTTTTTTTTCCCCTTTTTTTTTTTTTGTTTTTTAAATTTTTTCCCTTTTTTTCGTTTCTTTCTTTCCCTTTTTTTTTTTTGGGTTTTTTGTTTTTTTTTTTTTTAAATTTTTTTAAATTTTTTTCTACAAATTTTTCTTTTTTTTAAAATTTTTTTTTTTTTAAGGTTTTTTTTTTTTTTTAAAAATTTTTTTTTATTCTGAATTTTTTTTCTCCTTTTTTTTTTTTTCCAAATTCTCCCCTTTTTTTTTTTTTTTTTCTTTTTTTTCTACAAATTTTTTTTTTTTTTTTTTCGTTTTTTTCTATTCCACAGAAATTTTTTTTTTTTTGGGTTTTTTTTTTTTTAAAATTTTTTTTTTTTCTTTTCCCTTTTTTTTTTTATTTCAATTTTTTTAATTTGTTCTTTTTTTTGGAATTTTTTTTTTTTTTTTTTTTTTTTTTCCTTTTTTTTTTTTCCCCCCCTTTTTTTTTTTTTTTTTTTTTTTTTTTTTTTTTTTCTTTAAACCTTTTTTTAATTTTTTTAAATTTTGTTTCCCTTTGGGTTTTAAACCTTTTTTTTTTTTTTCCTTTTTTTCCCCTTTTTTTTTTGTCTTTTTTTTTTTGTTCTTTTTTTGTTTTTTTTATTTTTTTCTTTTTTCTAATTTTTTAAAACTTTTTTCTTTTTTTTTTTTTTGGGCTTTTTTTTTTTGGTTTTTTTTTTTTTTTAAATTTTCCTTTGCCTTTTCCCAAAATTTTTTTGGGGGTTTTGTTTTTTTCCCTTTTTTCCTTTTTTCTTTTCCCCGGTTTCCTTTTTGGTTTTTTTCTAAGTGTTTTTTTTAAATTTTTTTATTTTTGGTTTTTTTTTTTTTTCCCTTCTTTTTTTCTGTTTTTTTTTCCCCAATTTCCTTTTCTTTTTTTTTAATTTTTTCCTTTTAATTTTTTCTTCTTTTTTTTTTTTTTTTTTTCCTTTCCTTCTTTTGGGTTTTCTTCTCAGGTTTTTCCTTTTTTTTCCCTTTTGTTTTTTTTTTCCTTTTTTTGGGAAAATTTTTTTTTTTTTTTTTTTTTCCCTTTTTTTTTTTTTTTTTTAATTTAAATTTTTTTTTTTTTTTTTTTTTTTTTTTGTTCTTTCCGTTTCTTTTTTTTTCCCTTTTTTCCTTTTTTTAAATTTTTTTTAAAATTTTCCTTTTCTTTTTTTTTTTATTTTTTTTTTTTCCCCTTTTTTTTCCCTTTTTAAAATTTTTTTTTTTTTTTTTTTTTTTGTTTTTTTTTTCCTTTTAACCTTCCCTTTTTAAATTTCCCCCTTTTTTTTTTTTTTTTTCTTTTTTAAAATTTTTTTTTCCCCTTTTTTTTTTTTTTTATTTTAATTTTTTAAAATTTTTCCTTAAATTTTTTTTTTTAATTTTTTTTTTCCCTTTTTTTTTTTCCGTTCTTTTCCCCTTTTTTTCCCTTTTTACTTTTTTTTCTTTCTTTTTTTTTTTTTTCCCCTTTTTTTTTTTTTTCCCCTTTTTTTTTTTTTCCCTTTTTTTTCTTTTTTCCCAAAAAAATTTTTTTTAAATATTTTTTTTTATTCCAATTTTTTGTTCTTTTTTTTGTTTTTTTAATTTTTTTTTTTTTCCCTTTTTTTTCCCTTTTTAAAAGTTTTTTTTTTTTCTTTTTAAAATTTTTTTAAATTTTTTTTTTTCTTTTCCCAAAATTTTTTTTTTTTCCAAATTTTTTCTTTTTTTTTTTTTTTTCCTTTGGTTTTTTTTTAAAAACCCCTTTTTTTTTTTTTTTAGGGAAAATTTTTTGGGGGGTTTAAAAAGGGGGTTTTTTTTTTTTTTTTAAAAAAAAAAGGTTTTGTTTTGGGGGGGTTTTTTTTAAAACCCCCCCCCCCAAACCCCCCCCCTTTAAAAAATTTAATATTATACAGTATTCTCTTCTAAGTTCTATTTTACAGTATTCTGCGTTCTATTCTATAGCATTCTGATCTGTGTTCTCTTCTACAGCATTCTGTTCTACGTTCTATTCTACAGCATTCCGTTCTACGTTCTATTCTACAGTATTCTGTTATATGTTCTGTTCCACAGCAGTCTGTTCTATGTTCTATTCTACAATATTCTGTTCTACGTTTTCTTCTACAGCATTCCGTTCTGCGTTCTATTCTACAATATTCTGTTCTTCGTTCTCTTCTACAGCATTCCTTATATTGTAGTAACACTGTAGAGAGAGTTTTTTCTCTCTGTGGAGGGAAGAGAAAGAGAGATGAGAAAGAGAGAAGAGTAGAGAAGCAGAGAAAGAGAAAGTTCTTCTCTCCTCTTTCGTGGCGAAAGAGAAGGAGAGCAGCGCCGTCGTATAGGGGGGAAAGGTGATGACAATTATAAGGGCCCACAGCCCGCTAGGGCCCACACACAGCCCCCCAGTAGCCTCTATGACAAAATGATTATGCATACACTGAACTAATATATATTCATACGAATGACTCTGAATTAAAACAAAGCCACAAGTCATACAATATTCTAATTTTAATAATTTCAATAACCCCCTTGGCCCCTTTTTAAAAAAACGGTTTGGTCCACACCGCTGTTCGTTCTTCCTCAAGTGAGCGGAGCGCAAGCGAACTCCAGCAGGGTTAGGATGGCCCCCAAAAAACACAAGTCCGGACACCAAAAAAGACTTGAGAAGGAGGCCAGGAGTAGGAGCAGCAGAGCAGGGGCCCAGGACATTAAAAACTTTTTTCTGTGAATGGTGAGAGTAAAACTACCGAGGGCGGCTGAAACAATTAGGCTACTTGTTCATTCATTTCTGTCTGTAACATTACGTTTGACGGGGCGCAGGCTGGAGCCTGCGTTAACTGTCATCTGGCCGCGCTACACTCTGGACAAGTCGCCAGTTCATTTAAAAAAATAAAAAAGTCGCCAGTTCATTGTAGAGTAACGGTTCCTAGAGTAGCTATAACTGAACGTTACTAATTTAGGGGCTACAGTCAGTGACTGTGTGTTTCACACATATCACTGTCGGACAGTGCTCCAGTATGCGCCCACTCAGAGGCTGCATTGAATTGTATTATGACGCATTCAAGATCTACTCAGTAATTATGAACATCTGACGAAGGTCAGTTACGTTATCATGATGTGTTCAATGTGGTCTTGTAAAATGTGTTATTAGTGGGACATTTGAATTGCCTAAATACCAAGAAGTTAAATGTTCAAAGATTTGTTGTTGTTGTTTGTTTTCATAGCAATATAAAATAAAAGACACCATAATAGCTGACAACAACAAAGTAAAAAAGACTATAAAGAATTTTGGACAGTTTACACTGACTTTTGAATGGTTTAAAAATATTTTTTGCCTGAGAAAGTGAAGCTGTCCACCTAGAGCTATGGTACTAAGAAGCCCATTTAGATTTTGTCCAAGAATAGGTTAGTTCTGCATTAGTTTTTTCCATGAAACATAACATTGAATGTTTACAATATATATAATGTAACAATAAACCTTTATGCTCTGCTGCTCCAGAATCAGCAGTGGCTGCTTCATCTGAGTTTGACCCCACAGCAGATGCTCATTCCCAGCTGATGCCTTTGATGGTGAGTGAGTGATGTAGACACTGGTTGGCTGTTTTGGTTTATTAGTGAACAGCTGTCCCACTGGCAGTGACTAAGACATTAATCAACACCTTGGCTATTTCAATTATATAATAGCAAAATATAGGCTACATTTTTTTAATAACTCAATTTATGTCACTGTTGCTGTTGACAGAGCCAGGCCCAAGTTCGCAAAGCAAGGCTACTTCAGATAGTGAAGGGAATTGTGAAGCAGATCAAAGCTGTTGCAGTCATGAAACTGCTGAAGAAAGTCAGAGCACAGGAAGTGCAGAAAGACAGGAAAGAGAGAACAAGGAGAAAGAATATTTACAATGTGACCCAGGATTATTGCCAGAGAAGCTCACAGACCATGATCGTGAGATAATTGTCATAAAGCTAGCCACAGCCACTCAGAGAGATCTGCCAAAGGATTCAGATGGAAGGAAATTTCCAGAGTATTTAGAGTATACAAAGTCAACAAATGGATGGGAAAAACAGAAGAGAGACTGGTTAATGTACAGTGAAAGTGCAAGGGCAATATACTGTGTACCATGCATGTTATTTTCCTGTGATGGCCTAAAAAACCATCAGCCAGTGCACTTAAGTCAGTCAGTCCCTGACCATGAAGGTTGCAAGGCGCACAAAACCTGCTACCTCAAGTGGAAAAATCTGAGATATTCTTTGATGGAAGCAAAAGGGATAGACAGCCATCTGCAACAAGAAATCCAACTTGAAGTTGACAGAAACAAAGCTATTCTTGAGAGAATGTTAGATGTTACTCTTTTCTGGCCTCAAGAAATTTGCCATTCTGTTAATTCTGTTGAGATATGTCGTTCAGAAGGCGAATGATCAGTGGGATGTAACTGAACATTTCTTGCAGTTTGAAGAATTCAGTGGCAAGACTGGCCATGAAATATCAGAGATGATACTGAAGACATTAGAGGAGCACCACATTGACATTGCAGATTGCAGAGGCCAGGGCTTTGACAATGGCTCGAACATGTCAAGAAAAGTTAAAGGGGTCCAGGCTGACATAAGGAAAATAAATCCACTTGCTACATATTCACCATGTGCCTCACATACTCTAAATCTTGTTGGAGTACATGCTGCAGAGACATGTACCGATGTTTCAACATTTTTCGGGTGTTTGAATCGCTTGTACAATATCTTCAGTGCCAGCCAGAGATGGGCCATTCTCAAAGAAAAGACTGGCTGCTCCCTTCACCGCATGTCTGATACCCGTTGGAGTGCCAGCATAGCAGCTGTTAAACCAGTGGCAAATCACTTACCATCACTCCTTGAGGCCCTGGATAGCATCCTTGCTAGATGCAGCTTGACTAATGAAGTCAAATCAGAGGTCACTGGTCTCAGGAGTTATTTTACATCTTTTAAAGCCATTGTTCTCCTGACTGTTTGGAAAAAAAATACTGCAGTCCATTGAAAACAGAAACATAATTCTGCAGTCAGGAAAAAATTACACTAGATGTAGAAGCAGCCAATATAGAGGCACTGAAGGAAGAAATGCAGGTCTTTGGCGACTCATGGGATGACTTCCTTGCAGAGGCTTCCCTCATCGCAGAAGCTATGGATGTTCCCATTGGATTTCCAGTCAGCCAACAAACAAACCGGAAACCAACAGGAGACGGAATCAAATCTGTTTCAAACAGTGTTTTCTATGTGGCTTTAGATAACATCATCTGTGCCTTGGACACCCGCTTTCAATCCATTGCAAATATCTGTGAGGAATTTGCTGCAATACTGAAAATCAAGGATTTAAAAGATGATCAGATTCACTCAGTTTGCCATTCATTAACAAGCAAATACAAACAGGATCTTAGTGCTAATTTTGAAAGTGAAGTGCAACATTTGAGGTCTGTTTATAGTGCCACATTTTCAGACTGCCACTCTCCCCTTGAACTGCTGAATTCCATTTGTAAACTTCAGCTTCAGAGCATTTTTGGTGAAGTATGTGTTGCCATCCGAATCTTCTGTACGTTACCTGTGACTGTTGCAGGTGGATAAAGGGCGTTTAGCAAACTGAAACTAGTTAAGAACTATCTCAGATCCACAACAAGCCAGGAGAGGCTAAATAGCCTTGCTAGACTTTCAATTGAAAGTCAGCTAAGCCGACAGTTGGACTTCAAAGACCTCATCAGCGAATTTGCTTACAAAAAGGCCCGGCGTTGGGCTTTCTGATGAGACTTATATTGAACAAACAAGCCAGTTTAAACTTAAACTGAGATTAGATGAGGCTTGTTGTTGTTTTTGATTTTGTTTTACAACAACGTATTCCATGTGCTCTTTGTTTTACTTGCACATTTAAGTTAAATGCTCCATATTTACTTGTGGACTATCTTGAGCCAGTATACTTTGTTTTTTTGCATATCAGTGCTTGATTGTTAAATACAATAAAATACCCACTACCTATTTGTTGAGTGGTTAATTGAAAATGTATTTGCAGGAATAGAATGCATTCTGTCTTTATGATGATACTGATCTGAAAATCATAAAAAAAAAAAAGCAAGTCATAAAAAGAAAATGTATTTGTAATCAGAGGTGTAATAACATGTTGCTAATCAGTGAAATGAGAATAAGACAACTAATAATACATAATTTACATAATGATACTCTGACTTGTGAAGTCGTTCGTCGTAAAAAAGGAAACAAATTGAGTGTATTACACCAGGAACCGTCAAGAACACTGAAAAACAAGAAAATTGAAGGTGGCAATGAATGGGGTAGAGGGGCCCACACTGATATTCTTTCAGGGGGCCAAGAATTCCTAGCAACTGCCCTGGATGCGCTAGATTTACTTTAGTTTATTAACAGGCCGTTCAGATGTAATTACAGAGAAGTAATAATGTTCATTGTGAGAGTTTGATATTTGTAGAATATTACATGAAAATCAAAATGTTGATCCTGTTCCCAGTTACTGCTGCCTCCCATGTGCACTAACTCTCTGTGTTCCCTTCATTCCTTGTCTCTTTGCCTGTTTTAAAGGCACATTTCTTTGAAATAATCACCTTGATCATCAAGCAAATGATTCACTACCTGCAATGTAGAATCTATTTCCTGGTTTTGTATTTTAGTTTCCCTCATGGTTAATCTTCTGTATTGATGAATTCTTGGCCTCCATATCATCCATTAATGACTCACCTCACTCATCCAGCTTGCCTCAGTATTTCTCTGCATTTTAATCCTGTTCTCCTTCAATTCTTACAGTGTTCTACTGTTGGCTTATTAATTAGCTGTTGAATTGAATGTTTTATTAGTGACATGATTGTCAGTTGTTAATGTGAATCATAGTATGTTGCCTCTTAAATACAGTCACAGCAGTGTTTGTCCTTCAGAGCTGTGCAGAAGCTGAATTGGGCTGTGTCTCTTTTATCAGAGTGAGGTGTAAAGGTGCTCTCATGAGTGTCTGCTGACTGCTGGTAGAAATGAGTGTAAAGTGTCTTTCTGTCTTCTGTCAGTCCATAATAAGTCCTCCTTCAAGGACTCCAGTACTGGTTTCAGAGGGTTCTTCATCTCTCGTAGGTGTGAGTGTGTACGTGTGTGGTTCTCTGTTGGTACTTGGATGGGAGACCGCCTGGGAATACCAGGTGCTGTAAGCCTTTTCTCCCCATCTTTGATTGAGAGTGAACCAAAACGCTGTCCCTAGATTACTGTGGTTCATTCATGTGTGTCTGAGCCAGTGTTGGATAAAAATGGACTTGTAAGTAATCAAAGATAGTAACAAACTTTATCAGACAATGAGCAGTCAGAAAATTCTTGTTAGGTGGAAAAGGTCATTTTTCATGGCTTCTTGTGCTTGGATTTGTGGAGAAATCCAGATGATTAATGTCCCTATTCAATACTGGATTTGTTGGTGGCGTTTTAGCATGTATAAAGAGCCTGTTTATAGGGTTTGAGAGTATGAGATAACCAGTAGCCTCAAGCGTCTCCACCATGAGGCATTTCATTGTCAAAAAGGTCCTAGAAGAGACCTGGTCTGACAAACCTCTCTCATTTATCCGACCAAGCCTTTTTCATTTATGTGAGAGATAGAGAGATTTTGATTTTTAACCATACCTTTGTTGTATTATCTATCCACGGTACACTCAAAACAAAAATCGTTTATACCACATTAAATCATCATCACCATCGTCACATCAGGACATTTCTAAAAATTAATTGTGCCTCTTTTACTGAGTAGAGCATGTCTCCATCTGCAACAACCCAGACCTCATAGAAACTGTCCATGTCATTGACAGCTTAATAACTGAAATCTGTCATGAGCCTGGACTTCACCCCTTTTACAAAGACTGTGAGCAGATCTACATCCAGTATGTCTTCCACCTTCCTCCTCCTTCTCACATACACTGCCATCTTAGCTTGCCTTATGACAAAATTTAAACAACTGACACTTACTCTTCTTCTGGTGGCTGTACTTTATACCACAAATAAAAACATGCTTTGTGAAAGGTTCACCACACCTACCAAAGATGGCTTCCAACAGAGCAAACAGAGTTGTCAAACGTACACATTCAGAGAAACTATGACACACTGTCTCTCCCTGACCACAGAAGGGACATACATCCTCAACTGCAGAGTCAAGGACAGAAATAAAAGAGTTCACTGCCACAGTGCCATGCAGGATTCTCCACTGTAAGTCTGCATGTCCTAAGGGTTGATTGAAGGCAAATGGACTTCTTATTTGAAGATTGAATCAAATCAAGCAGAGGACATCTCCTGTCTGACCCCTCTCTGAACATCAAAAGGAGCACTAAGGCCCCATTCATTTTCAGACTCGCAATGTATCCGTAAGGAACCTGGATCATGCCAATAAAACCTGAACTCAACCCAAAAGCAGCTAAAGTTTGCCACATATACTGGTGTTCCCTGGTCAAAAGCTCTTTCCTGATCTATGGAGATCAGCCCAGTATCTTCACCCAGTGAGCCAGAAACCTCAAAGACATCTCCAATTAGAGTGATGTTATCATTTATCAGCCTGCCAGGTACACATTAAGTCTGGTCAGTGTGTATGACAGAAGCCATCACCTCCCTCAGTCTGTCACACAGTTCATTCAGCACCAACACTCTGTCCACCCCATGGGTTGGTGCATAGATATTAACAAAAACTAAAGTCACCTTTTCATACTGAGCTGTGATTTTCATTAAACAGCCTTTGATGATTTCCTCAACTACACAGGAGGAAGGACTGAAACTTCTGGAGAAGACAATCCCCACCCCCCGCTACAACTGGACTTATGGCTCAAATACACCTGTCCTGTATATTCCTGCCTTCAATCAACTTCATTCTCCAGGTTACTGTGGGTTTCCTGGATCATCAGAACATCAACTTTCTTTAGCTCCATCAGCTTAAAAAGAGCAGCTCTCTTAAGTCTATCTCTTGCCCCATTAAGTTTAAGAGTGCCCACTGTGAAGTCACACATGGAGAGTGCAGAGCTAAAAGAAACTAAACAGAGAAGAAGAAACAGAGACAGGAACAGAGTGTGTTTAGATGCCAGCAGTGGTTACTTGAGTCTTGGCTTTCAGTATCATTTTTTTAAGTAGAGAAATTCCCTGATCTGTCAGTATCTCTTTTTAAAATTGTTAATTTACTTTATTGATCCCTCCTGAGGAAATTACTCTCTGCATTTTACCCACACCAAGTGAACGAAACACACACACACACACAAGCATGCACATGCACTAGAGACGCTGGGGCAGGGGGCTGCCTAGTGAGGTGCCCGGGAAGCTGGTGTGGATCAGTGCCTTGCTCAGTGGCACCACAGCCATGGTCGCAGAAGCAGGGGAGACATGTCTCCTTCACCACCACCGTATCCATTTTTTGCGCTTGATCAAGGGATCGAACCCACAACCCTCCGATCTCAGGCCGGTCCAAAGTCCAAAGCTGCACTCTTAATGTACTGCGCCACGGCTGCCCCAAAAATACAAAGAGCAACCAGGTCCCACCGAGATTTGAACTCCGATCGCTGGATTCAGAGTCCAGAGTGCTAACCATTACACCATGGAACCACTACAGCTGTCCCTGAGATTTCTGGGCTGAAGCTGGGAGAGTTCAGTCAGTCAGTTCATGAACTGAGGAGACAACTTAGAGTGAATAGAGTGGCAGAGTGAACACCAAAGTGCTTTAACATTTTTTGCGCTTGGTCGAGGGATTGAACCCACGACCCTCCGATCTCAGGCCGGTCAAAAGTCTAAAGCCGCACTCTTAACTTGCTCCACCTTGTCAGGGGCCTCGCTGACTCAGTAAAAAGTTTTTGATCTGGAATGATCTTCCACCTTCACTGCTGCCTTTAGTTCCTTCAGGAATTTTCTGATGTCAGCAGGAGGATACAGACTCTGCTGATCCTCCTGTGTCGGTGTGACAGTGCCATTCCACTCCATAGAACATTTTACAGTTTTACTTCTTTTAAAAGTTTTTGCACTATTTTGCACAATTTCTGGATTTTTTTCTTTTTTGAGACAATTTGAAGAACTCAACATCAGACATATCCTCCTCATCAGTTTGCTCCTCACACAATGACAAGTTATCACATAACATGTCACTCCTCTGACTGTCACTGTCAAACATTTCATGTTTGCTGACGTTGCAAACACCATGTAGTTAAAACCATCCACCCTAAAAGTCAGGAAGAGATTCAGATCCCCAGGGTTATCTTTCAGGATCATGAACACCTGCCTGCGGTGACACACAACATGCTTTAACAGTGGAGACTTACAGCCCAAATTAACCATTTTAATCTGGGAAACAAGCTGACCAAGACGTGATCATTCTTTGGACAGTGTCTCATCTGCAATGAATGCAAAGAATTTATGAAATTATGAAAATAATTATTTTTTTGGCTGGATTAACCAGCAGAGGCACAAGAGTAAATGTGTCCTGGATAACTATTCGGTTTCAACCAACTCACTAACTTCTGCAATGCTGTCCAAAAAAATAACAACTGCACCATTTGTGCGGGAGGCAGACTTCACGCTGCGGTACCCCATCACCAGGAGCTTAAATGCAGTAATAGAGGAGACATGATGGTGGGTGTAACACAGAACTTCACTTTGATTTTATCCCCAAGTGGTTTTCATTCAAAATGTGTTATTTCACTGAGAAGGAATTTTCTCTTCCACAACAACAGATGTGAGGCTGTTGATGGATTTTGTGTTTTATGAGTTTGTTGAGTTTGTTGAGTTTGTTTCTCATCACGCACCTTTATAATATATTATAACATCATATTATGGATGTGTTGCACCTTATTTTAATTCAAAGGCAAGACACACAAGATGCGTAAAGAATAAGGAAGAATACTTTGATTAAACGACAGACAGGCTGGTTCTGTTAGAGTAAAATGTCTGTGGATATAATTTGGTTCGAAAAATTATATCCACAGATCAATCTGCAGTGGACTTCATGGTTACATCACTGCATTTACACTTGTGCTGTGGTGGCAGAAAACCAGCAGAAATAAGTTGAGGTAAATGGGTGAGGGGAACACCTCACAAAGGGAACATAGCTTCCTGGTTAGCTCAATTGGTAGATCACAAGACTCAATCTGTCGGGGGTCATGAGTTTGAGCCCCACCCCGGATGACACTACCTCCCATGGGCTCACCACCTGTGGGAGGTGCCATAGGACTTCTATGCATTCTGGACTGGGCAGGAGTCCCCCCGCGACCTGGGCCTGGCTTCCAAAACCACAGAGCAAGCTTTCCAAACAAATACACCAGCTTCCTTATACTAAACTGGGAAGGTGAGTGGCCTGGAAATGTGACATCTAAAATCAATATACTCCTCGTTCTAACAAATATTGTTTTCCATTGTGGAGGTGTACTCACATTAAGCCATGCTGTGAACAGCCACTGTCACTAAAGCTGTGCTGGAACGCTGCAAGTGTTTCTTCCACTTTACTGCACAGCAAACTGATTTGTTCATCTGAACCACTAATAAAGTGATGCTAACTCACTGAGAAACATTTCATTTTCTTACAACATTTTCATAGTTTAAAAGAAACAGCAAAAAGTTTGCTTTGCATTAGTAGTAACATAACAGCTGTGATGTGGCTGGAAATGATCAGTAAACAGTGAAATAAGGCTGATATCTGAAAGTCCAAACTGGAACAGAGGAGTGAAAGTAAACCCCAGATCACAGAGGTTCAGGTAGAAGCTGCAAAAGTCTTGAGAGCTGAAAACAGAGAGAATTAAGAATAGAGCTTTCTCTCTAGTCTACAGCATAGACACACAGGAGTGTAGCGACTGCAGACACAGCTAAAGGGAGGAGAAAGTCATAGGTTGGCAATGGTCAGCTCTGCTACCAAGCAGGACCAACACAGTGCAATTTGGCACAGCTACCCTGCTAACTCCTGTGAGGCTGTAATGGAAATGCATGCCATCACAGCTTATGTGCTAATGGAAAAAGCCCATAATATGCTACTTTTCAGGGCACCTCTGTAACAACATTAAGCTTCTGAACATCTACCACAACATCCCTAATTCACTTTCCACTGGAAACATTGATGCCTCTGCCTCCACCTGATTTCCTGTCATCTCTCTACTGTCCATAATAAAGGCATAAAAAATCACTTAAAGATATACTCACATTCCCATTTCCACATTCAAAGCACTGGTGTTTGATCTAATTCTTCCTGCTGTCCATACTGGCTGCCAGGAGATCCCTTCTTTAAACAATTTCTGTGGAAATGATAGGCCACAAAATCCACAGTCCTATTTCTGTGCAAATAGTAATTCCATAATTCATCAGCATTGTTAAACAAAATCAAGTGGGAATCTTCAAATGTTTGTCTTTTAGTGCAGAATGTCCTCTCTGTGTTTCCATCTCTCCACCACAGCTTTGCAAGGAAACATTAGGTGTAGAAACACAAAGAGGAGAATTTTGGACTAAAAATACCTGGAAGATAGAAACTTGATCTACTCAGACTGTTGAAGCCTCATGTTTGCTTCTTTTCAACTCTGGAAGTCAACTTTTCCACAGGACAGGGACTGTGGATTTTATGTTCCATCATTTCCATTAGAATTTCTTTAGAAAGGATCTTGTTGCAAACAGTACAGACTTCCTAGAAATCCTTTCCTTTAACACAAACTACAGTGCATCACACCAAAACAAAGTTAAGAAGTTGAGCAACCATGAGAATATCTCACAATCATGATCAGCATTAAAAAAAACCTTAATATTGTCCATGAATGATAAGCACACAATCAAACCACTGGGCTTATGGGTATGATTACTTGTCGTCCCAATTTCACAAACATATCATTTGGACAAAACATTTCAAAACATTAACTTCTAAACTAAACACTGACATGAACTACTAACATGTACTGACTTACTGAAAACCTTGGAGGTGATCTGGACTTTCCTGTAGTTTCCTCTTGTCCTTGTAACAGCAGTAGCTCCTCCCTTCCTTGTCAATAATTGTGCAGAAATATCTGAGTGCTTCTTTCTTCCTAAATCATGAGCAAGTCCTGTCCAGTCCAACTGTCTCTGCTCCTGTTTGACTTCTGAACTTGTCTCTGGCTGTGTGTCCACTTACTGCAGCCTGTGACATCAGACTGTAGAATGTTGATACATCAAAGGCATCAAGGACAATCTCTCTCTCTCTCTCTCTCTCTCTCTCTCACACACACACACACACATTCTTGTCTTACTATAGTTGTGAGGATACTTGTTGCCATAAGTCATTCCCTTGCCCCTTAACCTAACCTTAACCATCATAACTGAAAGCCTAACACTAACCAAAACATAACCCATACTAATGATATTCAATCTTCTCAAAAATACCAAATGAATTACAACAATAAGCAACACAGCTACAGTTCACATTCATTTTATTTATGTTAACAGTGAAATATACACCCCGTTGTTGAGCTTTTAAGATGTCACAGCAGTATCAGCATTTAACACATAGCACATTAGCTAGCAAGCAGATACACACACACACACACCCACACACACCTACACCTACACACACACACACACACACACGTGGGCAGTGAAAAAAACTTTCCAAATACCTTCACTCCTTCAAAGTGTATCTATCAGCAGTGTCAGTGGTGACAGTGAGTGAATGAGTGAGTGGGAGTCTCTCATAGTGAGACACTGAAGTTATTTTACATCAAAACAGTAAATTTCCAAATGAAAATTTAAATCCAGTCATGAGATTGAACTGGGATGAGGACAAACACAATAACCTTATAACTAATATAGTCTTTTACATTTACACATGTGGTCTGAATCACTTCATTTATTAAATCATAAGTAATCACTACAATATACTGTAAAGTCATTTTGACCTTTTAGGACCTAAACATGGTTCTGATAAAGATTCTGTGAGTTTAAAATAAATGCAGCAAGAATCTAAATAATTGCATCTGTAGGCTGAATGTTTGTTGTATGTGAACCTTGTGAAAACAATGTGAGGGTCTAATCCTGCAAAGGGAAACTCAGACCGGGTGTTGTGAATCAAGTCTTTTAATGTCATGCAGCATGGAGACAAGACATACAGTTCACAGTGTGTTCTGCAGTGTTGTCTGAAGAGTGTTTTCTAGTATGACTCTTTATACCTGTAGTCAGTATGCTATAAATACCTTTCCCAGCATGAGGGACAATAAAGGATGTCTTCTGGTCACACCAAATGTAAACAGGACAACCAAATGGGGTTCACTCTCAGGCCATCTAAGATATTTCCAGATCAGCAGTTTTAGATAAACAGTTCATTCTAGGAAAGATCTGTTAGCACACCTACTGTAAGCACTCAGGACAATTAACTGGGGTTCACTCCCAGGTTAGTTAAGGTTCAAGATTCAAGATTCAAGAGTCTTTATTGTCATTATGCAAGCATAACGAAATTTTTCAGAGAATCTCGGCTAAAGGCACATGTGAATAATAATAACATAAATACTTAAAAAAAACACTTGTGAAAATATAAACACAAGTATGTAAAGTAAGTAAAGTAATAAAGTGCAGCTTAGTGCGGTCCAGTGTATGGAGTGCTGTCAGTGTTGATTGTCTTCTGTGTGGTTGTCACCAGGGATGTGTGTGTGTGTGTGTGTGTGTGTCTGTCTGTGTGTGTGTGTGTGTGTGTAAGAAGGTGGGTGTATTGGCTGGAGGGGGAGGGTGCCTGTGTGAGGGTTCTGTAAAGGGGTTGAGTGTTTCACTGCGGGGGGCTATTGCTTTTACAGCTCTGGGGAAGAAGCTGTCTCTGAGTCTGTTTGTGCTTGTTTTATCAGTTCCTGTACCGCTTTCCTGATGGAAGCGGTACAAACAGTGAGTTGCCTGGGTGGGTGGGATCGGTCAAATGCGTCTGGCCCTTTTCTGGACTCGGGCAGTGTACACTGAGTCCAGATCTGGTCGACGACAGCCTACAATCCCCTGTGCTGTCCTCACCACCCGGCTAAGTCTTTCCTGTCCTGTGCTGTGCAGCTGCCATACCACACTGTCACACTGAGACGCAGGATGCTTTCGATTGTGGCCCTGTAAAAGTTTGTGAGCAGCTGAGAAGACAGTCCAGTCCGCTTCAACTTCCTGAGAAAGAAGAGCCGTTGTTGGGCCTTTTTCACCAGGTGTGAAGTGTTCACAGACCAGGAGAGGTCAGAGGAAATGTGGATGCCCAGGAACTTTATGCTGTCCACACACTCCACCGCCTCCCCATGTATGCAGAGAGGAGCGTGTTCAGTCTTCCTGGACCTCCTATAATCCACTATGACCTCCTTGGTCTTGCTGATGTTCAGGATGAGGTTATTCCTGTTACACCACTGTGTCAGATTCTGGACCTCTTCTCTGTAGTGGGTCTCATCATTGTTGGATATGAGACCCACCACGGTGGTGTCGTCCATAAACTTCACAACCATGTGGGGTGGATGGCAGAGCAGTCGTGTGTGAAGAGTGTGAAGAGGGCAGGGCTGAGCACACAACCTTGCGGCGTGCCAGTGTTGAGGATCAGTGGGGCAGATGTAGACTCTCCTATCCTCACCACCTGGGGCCTGTTGGTGAGGAAGTCACTGATCCAGGAGCAGAACGGTGTTGACAAACCCAGGTTGTGGAGCTTCAGGGCCAGCATGTCCGGGGAACAGTGTTAAAGGCTGAGCTGAAGTCCACAAATAGCATCCTAACATAGGTGTTAGGATGCTGCAGGTGAGTCAGGGCCGTGTGAAGTGCTAACGAGACAGCATCCTCTGTAGAACGGTTCTCCCTGTAGGCAAACTGGAGGCTGTCCAGGCCAGCGGGGATGGTGTCCTTGATGTACTCTAGGAGGATCCTCTCAAGCACTTCATGATGACTGGAGTCAGAGCGACAGGCCGGTAATCGTTGAGGCAGGTGATGGTTGGTTTCTTGGGCACAGGCACAATGATGGAGGACTTCAGGCATACAGGGACCATGGAAAGCTGCATGGACAGGTTAAAAATGTCCAGAAAAACTCCTGCCAGTTGGTCAGCGCATGACTTTAGGGTACGACCTGACACCTTGTCTGGACCTGCAGCCTTGTTGATGTTTATCCTCCTCATGGCGGAGGTCACTTGGTGCAGCTGCAGGACGAGAGGCTGATGCTGCACCTCTGGCTGAGGTAGATGTACAGTCCTTCTGCAGCCTGGAGAGTCGGGCGCGTGTGAAGAAACTGTTTAAGGTGCCAGGCAGAGTGGGGTCATGGCCGACCTGTTGGTCGCTGCGCTTGTAGTCCGTGATGGCCCTTATACCTTTCCACATGTTGTGTGGGTTGTTGTTATTGAAGTGCTCCTCAATGCGCTGCTTGTACCTGTGTTTTGCCACCTGGATGCCCTTTTTCAGATCTTTCCGGGCCCTGCTGTAAGCCAGCCTATCTCCTGATCTATAGGCTGCATCCCGGCTTTTAGCAGGGTCCGCACTGTCCACCCATGGCTTCTGGTTGGGAAAACCCGTGATTGTCTTTGTGGGTAGGACAGCATCAGTGCAAAAGTGAACATAGGACAGCACAGATGACGTGTATTCCTCAAGATCAGCGCCTGCTTTGAACACACCCCAGTCTGTTTGTTCAAAACAGTCCTGTAAGGCTGAAGAAGCCTCCTCAGTCCAAACCTGGATGGTTCTGGTGGTGGGTTTGGTCCTGCAGATCAGAGGTTTGTAGGCAGGGATCAGCTCCACAGAGATGTGGTCTGACATGCCAAAATGAGGAGCTGCTGCTGCCTTGTATGCTCCTGGGATATTGCAGTAAACCTGGTCCAGTATATTGTAGTCTCTGGTCGGAAAGTGAATGAATTTGTGGAATTTGGGGAGAACAGCTTTTAATTCCACATGGTTAAAGTCTCCAGCCACGATCACAGCCGCCTCTGGGATAGCGCTCATTTGGCTGCTAATCAGGCAGTACAGCTCCTCCGCGCTAACTTAGCATTAGCTTGCGGTGGTATGTAGGCCGCCACGATCATGACGGAGGTGAGTTCTCTAACCAGTTTAAACGGTCTGCACTTCACTGCCAGATATTCCAAATCGGGGAGCAGAAAGTTCCAATTATGTTCGTTGCTGTACACCACGAATGTTGTGAATGTACAGTGCCAAACCTCCGCCTTTGGTCTTGCTCTGAAGCTGCAGTCCTGTCGGCCCATGGCCTTACCTCGGTTTCCTTTATTTCAAGTAAGGACTATTGTATTATTGTATTTTTGTTTAATTTCGTTTCTAAGAGTTTTTCTCCTTTGTGGATGAATTTTGGTTGAGTTTTGTTCCCTTGCCCTGGACTCTTCCAGTGATTTTTGGTTTATTTTATTTATTAAGTGATGTCTCAATATCAACTTTATTTGATGTTTTACACAAATACCCCCTGCATCTCTCTAAGAAAACTAATAATAAGAGATAATGGATTTCTATCCAGGATGAGGATGAGTCCATGACTGTCACATGATCTTGAATGTCTGATCAGACCAGGTCAGAGTCAGCAGAGTAAAGTCAGAGCCCCATCATCAGTGTGAAAGAGAACCAGGTCATATGGAAACCTTCAAACAGCCCACAGCCTTCAGTTATTCTGCAGTTATACGTTACCCAACACTTCTTCTATTTACTTATTATTTTGTTTTGTTTTTTTGCCTTCACCTCAACCTCTGGTGCTGCTGTTGTTATTTCAGGCATCATGTTATCCAACCTTACATATTTTATCTTCATTCACTTCCAACTTCTACCTGAAATAAATGAGTTTATTTAAAGTATCTCTGTGTTTACTGCACCGTTCAATTCAATTTTCAATTCAATTCAATTTTATATAGCTCCTTCCACAATCAAAATTGTCTCCAAGCTCTTTACAGAGACCCAGAGCCTGACCCCAGATCAGCACTTAAGGCGACAGTGGCAAGAAAAAACTCTCTTTTAACAGGAAGAAACCTTGAGCAGAACCTGGCTCAGATGGGGGACCCTCCTGCTGATGGCCGGGCTGGGTGAAAGGAGGAAAAGGAGGAAGATAGGACAGCTAGGAGACATGGAGAGGAGGAGGAGGAGAGGAGGAGAAGGACATGCAGCATATAACACATGATACAAACAGGGTTGGCAATGGACAATGTTAGAGAGCCAGCATTCAGATTACAGTTAGTGAACAGTTAGTGGATACTGTGTGCTCAGCAGATTACAGTTATGATAGGAAACAGAGCACGGAGGCAAAAAAGCTGTCATGATTGGTAATTGGTAACATTACAGTCTGCAAAGAATATTAATCCAATATTTATCTGTAGCAGAGTGGAACATTAAACATAGTAATGTGTTAGAAATGGATCATTGTAGACAATAAACAGCAGCAGGTGGGTGGAGCCAGGAGCACAGACAGAGAACATGCAGCTCCGGAGCCAGAGATACCTGCAGAAAGGTACAGAGACAGAGAGACCAGAGAGAAACAAACACAGGACTACGGGACAGAGAGGACACAGAGTTAATGACATGGAATAAAGGCTAATAAATTTGAGAATGGGTCTGAGGAGAGAAAGAGAGAGAAGAAGAAGAAGTGCGCAGAAGATCATGGGATGTCCCCCAGCAGCCTAGGCCTATAGCAGCATAACTAAGGGATGGTTCAGTTGCCTGAGCCAGCCCTACTATGGGCTTTATCCTTAACTGTAACAGTGTCAGTAGAAATAATTGTGACTAGCTATAGGTTTAGTAAGACTGTAACTACAACTAATTATAAGCTTTGTCAAACAAAAAGGTTTTAAGCTTAATTTTAAAATTAGAGAGGGTGTCTGCTTCCTGAACCCAAACTGGCAGTTGGTTCCACAGGAGAAGGGCCTGATAGCTAAAGGCTCGGCCTCCCATTCTACTTTTAAAGATTCTGGGAAGCATGAGCAAACCGTTGTTTATTAGCGACACCTTAAGTTGGTAGATGTAAACAGATTTCATACTATTTTGCTTTTATTTCCATGGAAAATAAACTGTAGTTTTGACTTAAATTTATGAGCTCAGTGTGTTTTTAGGTTTATTTTGTCTAAATATTGTTTATTGAAATTATGCTGCGCAAATCTTGTGCCATTGTTTTTTTCTTTTTTAATTTTTGTTTAGGTGAGAAAAATTAGTTTGTGAAGCGATTTCAGGGAAAGTACATAAAAGTGTAGATGTACAGCAAACAGCATTTTAAAGGCTAAAACGTTATGGAAAATTGATTTAAAGCACAAGTTCAGGCAGAAATGAACCAACTAAAAATTATTTTGCTTTTTTTCACGTTTATATGAGAGACAGTGATTTTATAGATTCAAATAGGAGACAAGTGAACAGCGCATGAGTAAATTAACATTTTACGCTTTGTTGATACAGGTGACTTTCTTTATTCTTTGCCCACAATAAAAAGCTGTATTGATGTATTAATGTAATGTAAATAATATTAAGCCTGAACCCAGATGTTGTTGTATGAGTCCAGACTCTTCAGATCAGAATGTTCCATCTTGATCATCATTCCAAAAAAAAAAAAACAAGAAAAGTTCAGGCTTTCACTCCACGATTTCACGACAAAGACGACCTCCATCCACCATATTTTCACCCTGCCAACAGACTGACTGCAGACCACCATGGACAAAAGTGGTTCCAGCCCAGAACATGTGAGATTTTTGGTTTTAAAATGCATTTTATTTTGCAATGTATTTTACCATTGAGGGGCTCAGAATCCCCAAAATTCCACAGTGCAATGAAAAATTGAAATTTTCCTGTATGACGACTTCACAGTGACTATGCACAGTTTACAGCAGGTTTGAAGGAGAATTATTAAAGTTTTGAAGGAGGATTAGTGACCTGCTTCAAAGTAAACACCTGTTATGGCCTCACCTTTGAAACCATGGTTTATTTCCACTCAAAACAGAAATAAACCAGTTAATATTTACGATATGCTGGGACATGTAGGCATTTTTTTCTCTTTGAATCAATTTAGACTGACTAACCCTTTAATAAACCTCATAAGATCAGCACAGACCAGTTCAAACCTTATTTAAGAGCACATCACAAGCAACATTTTTCTCCTGTAATAATCGTGAAGCTTCCATCTTTAAAGGACTGGAAGAGGAAGAAGTTTACAAGGAATCATTTAGAAGAGTTTAACAAATAAACTGTTTTAATACATGAATCTGAAAAGGTGTGTGTGAGTGAAAGAGACAAACATGTACAGACTGAACTATCTGTTCAACAGTGAGTTTCTCTAACAGGAGGAGACTCTCTGCTACTCTCCACACAGAGACACTGAGGAACCAGACGACCAGAAACTGAACCCAGGATACAGAGGTTCAGTGAATGTGGTGTTGAAGGTGTAGAGGTGGATCAATGAGTCAGAGGAGACTCTGTAGAAGGACAGAGAGCCAGCAGGACAGTCCACATACACTGCTACTCTGTCAGAGACAGAGGAAGATGATGAAGAGGAGGAGGAGGAGGAGACAGGTGTTATTCTGTTATTGTGCCAAACAAAGTAACCATCATCAGAGCAGCTCAGACTCCAGGACTGATTGTTCCTCCCAAACAAACAGTTTTCTCTGTTTCCTTTCCTTCTGATTCCTCTGTAACTCACTGATATATAAACGTTTCCTCTCCACTCAACCTCCCAGTAACAGCGACCAGTCAGACCATTACTACACAGCAGCTGAGGCCTCTGGTCAAATCTGTCTGGATGATCAGGATATGACTGATCCTCCTCCACAGGTGTCACCTTCCTGTTGTTGTCAGACAGTTTGATCTTTCTGTTTACTGTGTTTGTGTCGATGGTGAGTTCACAGAAATCTGATGGAGAGAAGAAGACACAACACAGCTGCAGTTATTGATCTATCACCTGATCATTGATTGACACTTTGAAGATGGTTGAATGTGAGCTGCTTTGTTTTCAGGAATCAAATGAAAACCACACTTACACTTCCTCAGACCTGGTCTCAACCATCGGACTCCACCAGGCTCCACCCTGAAAGGAGGAGGGGGGTCAGACCAGCACATTCTCTTTCAGCATGCAAACATGGACATTACATGGCTCTCATACACAGATACTTTGATTATTCTGTTCATTCAGCAAAGAGACAAAGGACCTGGAGTCCTTATCTTGGAATTATACGGAGCAGGGAGGTGACATGGAGGAAAGATTTCATCATTTGTCTTCTCCATTTGATGTCACTTTTGGTGTCAGACACAACAAAAGATCTCAGAATGACAAGATCAGGATCTCAGAGAGGTTCAGCTGATTATTGATCATGGACATTTTAGAAGACAGAGACATGATCAGAGACCTGATTTCATTTCCTCCTTGGTCTGAGACACTGGCAGATGAATGTCTCTGAGCAGTGTAGATGGTCTTATTATTGTTGGGATGTTATTATTAGTGTGTCAGCACTGAACAGGTATCTAAAGTCTTTGGGGTTGTTGTGGTGAAAGCACTCTGAGTGCTCAAAGTGGCTCTGTTGGTTCAGGAGCAGTTCAACCATCTGCAGCTCAAATGTTTCCACGCTGGCTTTGTGCTGATGCAGCATGAAATCCAGTCTGAGAAAGTCCTGCTCAGGTCACAGAAAACAGCTGACCACACCTGATTTAATGATTGTCACATATTTTCTCTTAAATATGACACAGTGAGTCATGATGAGATACTGAAGTCAGAATTAGAGAAAACCCCTCTTTGTGTTGTTGTTGAATTCAAAGCACTTCTGTAGAGATCTGTCATCAGCTGTGACACACTAAATGTTTCCAGCTCTTCCTCTTCTATCACACACTGTCTGTGGCTGCAGCAGGCCTCTCCATACCTGAGGGTGTCCAGTCTCCAGTGTGGATCCTTCAGTCCAGCAGACAGCAGCTTCAGTCCTGAGTCTCCTGGATGACTGTAGCTCAGGTCCAGCTCTCTCAGATGGGAGGGGTTGGAGCTCAGAGCTGAGGCCAGAGAAGCACAGCCTTCCTCTGTGATCAGACATCCTGACAGCCTGCAGACACACACAACATCACACAGGAACCCTCTGTCAACACCTGCTGGTCTGTTTTCTTGTTCTTTTTTGTTCATATTTTTGTTTTTGGTTCTGGTCCATTTTGGTCCAGGTTTAATGTATTTAAGGCAAATTCCTTAAACATCATCTGTAGGATTAAAAATCAACAACTGAAGCAAAAACAAGAGAAAATGATGAATAACTGTCAGAGTCTAGAAAATTCTGCTGAACTTTAGTAAAATTTGCTTTGAACAATCCTACACAAGTTGACTATTTATCCACTGATGTAAATCAGATATGAGCAAATCATCAGCTAAACAGGCTGATGGATCCTGACCTGAGAGTCTCCAGGGTACAGTGTGGACTCTCCAGTCCAGCAGACAGAAGCTTCACCCCTGAATCCTGCAGGTCGTTGTTACTCAGGTCCAGGTCTCTGAGACTAGAGGACTGGGAGCTGAGAACTGAGGACAGAGCTTCACAGCTTCTCTCTGAGAGGTTACAGCTGCTCAGTCTGAAGAGGAAACAATGAAGAAAAAGTCAAATAACATTTGTGTTGAAAGGACAATCAAAGGAACAAAACTCTTAGTTTCCACATTGATGATAATCTTTCATTGGCTCTGACTCAAATCCTTTCTGTTTTATTCTCAAACGGTTGGAGACATGACAGTTAAATATGATACAATCAATAATAAACATGTACAGTCAAGGCCGTAAGTATTTGGACAGTTAGACATGTTCTTCAGGCTCTCAGCACATTTACTTTACAATATAATAATGGATACTACAGTCAATGACTGCAAAGGATTTTACACTAAATATTAAATCTGATGAGTTTGTTTCACTTCATGTGTATTTGTCCAGTTACTTTTGAACCACTAAAAGGGCTGAATCTCCCACACAGTTCTTTTTTTTCTATACTGATGTCAACCTGCTCAAATTAAAGCTGAGACTTGGCTCTTTAATGTAGGATCCATTATTTTAATTCAGATTCAATGTGATGAAGCTCAGAGTCTGAAGAACAATAACTGTCCAAATACTTCAGGTCTTGACTCTGTGTTAATGTTGGTACCTGATCTGATTCAGTTTGAATCCTCTGATAAAATTGTTTATTAGTTGTAAGTACAGGGCACATACAGGCACATGAGCAGTTTACACAGTTAACACAATAGCACAGAATAAAATAGTATAGGAATAAAATAAAATAAGAATAGAACCAAGTAAATTCAATAGAATCAAGTAAACTCTGAAGGTGCTGTGATAGCAAGTTGGAGTATAACATTCCATTACAGTCTGTATATTATACAGTCTTTGCATGGTAGATATACATAAAGTGCAGAAGATTGTGTCAATCCAGTTAAAAGTTTAATGTCTCTTGGAGGTTAAAGTGGGTTAGTGCAGTGGGGTGGTGGTGGTGGTCATGAACAGGGGGGTGGGAGGGATTCACAGTTCGAGAGCAGTGGGGCAGTGGGGGCAAGGGGGCAGGGATGGTAGGGAGTTGAGGATCAGAACAGCTCTGGGAATGAAGGTTGTCCTTCTCCTCTGAGTCCTGCATCTTGGGCAGTGGAGCCGGCAACCTGAGGGGAGCCATATGAACGCTGGGAGGCGTGTGAGGGGTCCTGCAAGATCCTGTGCACTGTCCTCAGGGTCTGCTGCTCACACACTGTGTTCAGTTGTCTAAGTGGAAGTCCAAGGATTTTAGAGCAGACCTTGATTGTGCTCTGCAGACGGTTCCTGCTCTGAAGAGAGATGGAGTGCAACCAGCAGGTTATAGAGAATGTCATGACACTCTCTATGAAGGAATGATGCAGCAGGTCCATCACTGTGCTCACCACGGAGCGAAGGTGGCTGAGGATGAGCTTATCCATGGTCTTCTTCAGATGGGAGGTCAAGACGACCGGTCAGAAATCATTCGGCTCCTTGGCATATGCAGTCTTTGGCACAGGAATGACGCAGGAGGTCTTCCACAGGGCGGGCACCTTCTTCAGACTGAGGCTCAGGTTGAAGATGTACAAGGGCTGATGCTGTCTGGCCTTGCAGCTTTCCTGTTCTTCAGCTGCCTCAATTCTGTCCTCACCTGGTCCGATGTTATTGAGGGGATGGGGGGCAGAGGTGGTGGGCTTGTGGTGGAGGGGATGGTATGGAGTGAAGTGAAAACGGGGGTGTAGAGGGGGTGAAAGTGGTCGGGGAGGATGATGGAAACTGCTGAACTGCTGCACTGGATGCGTGAAGAGGGGTGGGGTTGGAGTCAAATCTGAAGAACAGATTTAACTTGTTGCACAGTGTTGGTCTCCATCAGCTGTCCCTCTGTCACCCCTCTGTCCATGTCCCGAGATGGTCCTCAGGCCTCTCCACACGTCTCTGACGTTGTTCTGCTCCAGCCACTCCTCCAGTTTGTTCTTGTAGCTGGTCTTGGCTCACCTGATCTTATATTTGAGTTCATGTTGAACTCTCCTCTGCTCCTCTCTGTCCTGTGAAATGAAAGCCCTCTTCCTCTCGTTCAGCAGAGCTTTTAGCTCAGGGGTCACCCAGGGCTTGTTGTTAGGGAAACTCCATGCCCTCCGGGTTGACACAGTGTTTTCCACACAGAAGTTAACATAGTCTGTGATGCAGTGAGTCAGGCTGTCGATGTCATCTCCATGAGAGCTGCAGGGAGTGTCTCCAAGTCAGTTGTCTCTCACTGGCCTCATCAGTCCACACACTCACAGACTTCAGGGAGCAGATGGACGAGGTTGTGATCAGAGCGTCCAAGTGGGGGGAGTGTATGTGTCTTTTACATTGGCATACAGTATGTCCAGCGTTCTGTTTTCCCTAGGCAGTCAGCGACGTAATGATGGCGTGGCTAAACATGTCATCACTGGTCAAATCGGGCAGGGGTCCAGAGAAAACTACGGAGTCCGACATTGTTCTGGCAAAGTTACACACTGATTCCACATTAATTTTACCTCCGACTGCTGTAATTGAGTGTCATTACCACTGGCGTGAATAACAATCTTAACAAATCTACGTTTATCCTTAGCCAGCAGTTTTATGTAACGTCGCCATTTAACTATGGTCGCTGGAGTCTCTAACTTCACAGTTCGCAAAATGGAACTGCCAATAACTAGAGTTTTTTTCCTCAGTGGGTGTGTCGCTGATTGAGGAAAATCTCTTTGAAATGTGAAGCGGTTGGTGATGAACCATGGGTCGTTCTGGTTTTCTATGGTGCAGAGCCGAGCCTCTACAACAGACATATATCATGACATTATTCATGACAAGTGACTGAAATGACGTGAAATAATGAGCAACAACTATTTCAAATCTCACTCATTCATTCAAGATGAATGGATTCAAGTTATGGGTGAAGATAAACCAGGTTCAGTTGTGGATTAAAGATCTAAGATCTACAACAGTAACAGACAGTGAACTGACCTCAGAGTCTCCAGTCTACAGTGTGGACTCTCCAGAAAACCACACAGCAGCTTCACTCCTGAATCCTGCAGCTTGTTGTCACTCAGGTCCAGGTGTCTCAGATGGGAGGGTTGGACTTCAGAGCTGAGGCCAGAGAAGCACAGCTGATCTCTGACAAACTGCAGGACCTCAATCTGAATAAGAATAAATCATGTGGATAAAAATCATTTCTAATCCAATCAGATATGTCCTAATCAATGAGCTTTCACTAACATGAGTAGAGGGACTTTGTCCTTCTCTTATTGTGGATCATCATAATGTCAGTCTTCTACACACATCATCCAAATGTCACCACAACATTCATACAACTATTCATGTCAGCACAGATTCATAACATGCTGCTGAGCTCAGTCAAGTCTGGAATTAGAAGATAAAGATCAAATCAGACATGTTGGACTCAAATCCTCTTCTTCATTAATAAAATTTTTACATGACCTTCTTCTTCCTGAACTTTGTGTCATTAAACAACATTAAAGGACAAATTCACATTTCTTGTCTTCAACCAACAGTCAGATGTCACGCATTGATTTAAAGAGTCTTTGGTGGCAGTCGTCCTTCCTGTGTCCACACTGACTGTGAAGTGGTCTCCTCCTAACACAACTACACTATAAGAAATGACTTCATGAGTTCAGCTGTAGCTGAATGAAGCTTCAGTCTGACTCAGACAAATGTGTAGAAGAATACTGAATTCTCCCATTCTGCTCTGATACATTCAGACCTCTGTTCTTGGCTGAAGGTAGGGGTGGGCAATATGGCAAAAATATCACATCACGATTTTTTAATGGTAAAATCACGATTTTATCACAGTTCATTTTTACAGTGAAGTTAATTTAGAACCAAACTATTTTCTTTGTAAAAACTTAGTTATAAAGGCAAAAAAAGTCACCTCTTTCCACCGTTTGCTTCTTCTCTCATATGGCTGCTTTTATCAAAGGCTTGTGTTATAGTTGGTTGTTTCTGTGTAATGTCTTTAGCCGTTACCACTGGCTGATGTGTGGTCGGCCTCGCTGCTCTCAGCACATTTTCAGTTTCAGATGCTGCCTCTTCACGTGGTTAAAGAGGTTCGTTGTGTTGGCTTTGTCGTTTGGAGAAAACCCAAACCAGTTCCATACGCAGTGTTGGGGAGTAACGGAATACATGTAACGGCGTTACTTATTCAGAATACAAATTCTGAGTAACTGTATTCCATTACAGTTACAGTTTAAATAGATAGTATTCAGAATACAATTACACTGTTGAAATCAATGGATTACGTGATTTATACTTCTCTGTTTCACAACTTTATATTTATTCTCTAAATGAACGAAGGCAACCTGATGCATTTCCCAGAAGCCCCAGCTCCACGAAAACAAACGGAAATAAACGAGCTATTCGCCTGATCAGTCGGTCAGAATGGAGTCGGACGAGGAGCAGCAGGAGTGAGAGCTTGAGCCGCAGCCGGCAAAACAGTGCCGAGACAGGAATGTGCTGGACAAGACAGAAACAGCGTTACGTATTCTGAGTAAGTAACGCCGTTACATGTACTCCGTTACTCCCCAACACTGTCCATATGACTGAAGTGGAGTTCTTTTTTAGTATTTCGTGCGAACGAATCACTTTCCATGTCGGTCACTACTGTTTGCTGAAAGCCGCGTAGTCACGTGACCACACCTGCGGCTGCCCACAGCGTGTGGATGTGGCGTCAATTAATCCACATTGGTTTACATTTAATCGCAAATCGCAGTCTTTTATGCGGTTACGTAACCGCACTGCGTGATATCGCGATTGCGATTAGATTAATCGTGCAGCACTTATTGTAACTCAGCTTTACCACAACACTGTCATTGTACACCTGTATGTTTTGTTCACCGTGTTGATCCATCTGTCTTCCTGTATTCATTCTCTCACTCCCTCGCTCACTACAACCACATACACTAAATACACTAAACTGTAGTAAACTGTGGAAAAGCAAATCCATTATGTGTGAAACATAATATGGCTCCGGTGTTTCCTAGTGGAAAACGCCAGGACATGAGATGAAAAGAGTGAAACAATCCGTTGCCTTGAAATCCAAAGAGAAAGCGACGGCGGGGATCCACGGTGTATCCAGAAGTAAAGCATGGTGTCCTTTAATCAGCTGCAAAAGCTCCGCGCTCTTCCCGACGAAGCTCCGTGTCCAGCGGTTCATTTCCAGAAGAAAAGCGCTGCAGATGAAGCCGAGCGGAGAAGAAATCCCAGTGTGAACGCTGCTGATGAACACAAGAGCTGGAGACTCTGTCGCTGCTTCTTCTGCTGCTTTCACACGGACATTAGCGACCCCTACCGGAACTGTTATCCAGAGAGGAAGAGACTGTGTCTGTGTGTGAGTCCTCTGTCTCTATGTGTGTGTGTGCTCAGTATGTTGCTACTAAAGCAGCGTTTCATGGTTCAGGACTGACAGCAGGACTAATGTGGACAAGTCCAACTCATTTCATTCAGCACCACAACCATGATTTGTCACATGGAGGGAAGTGAAGCCAGTGAAGAGGAGGGGAATGGGAGGAGGAAGCTACACAAAGTGTTTGCTGGTCTCTGATGGGATCTTAGCCAGCAGTTTGTCTCTGTGTTATTCTGTCTCTGCACCGTTAAACATTCATACTCAGGTGGACAGTCACAGGGGACACTGTCTAATGTCCAGAAGAAGAAAAAAAGTTCTTTTATCACATATTAAAGCTGTGTGATGTTCACTGACACTGACCATGTGTAGTTTAAATACATGCGTACAAGTTTATTTTCCTTAAGACAGAAGATGAGCTGATTAATGCAGGAAACAACATGAGTCAGACTCAAGTATCTGTCTTTATAATTCTAAATGAGCTGAGGACAAAAGGTGAAGACGACAGCTCATATGGAAAATTGGCACATTAAGAAAAAATACATTTTTGTGTGAATAACATTAGTGCATATTTTCCACTTTTGATATATGATGGTATTATAAAAATATATGTATGTCTTTTCAGTCTAAAATCCTTCTAGTGTATCTACAGGGCTGATTAGTCCCATATATACAGTGGTGTTCCAGTATATGTCAGAGGTCAAAGTGAAGACAGTCTAGTTGGTCTCATTGGATAAAGCCAGTTATCTGTGTATTGCAAACAAGCGAGACAGCAGATTTATTCCACTTAGTTCTGTCAGAGCCACTGAAGCTGTTTTACTTTACTTTTATTCTTCCCTCAGCTGCAGTGAGAACATCTACAGAAGAAACATTGTTATTATTATTTACTGTCCAACACAGTAAAGTTTAAATGATGGACATTTACTTAACACAACCTTTTATTTCCACTGTCACAGGATAGAAAGAACAAGAACTTCACTAAGAGCCTTGTTTCATAATTCATTTCCAGCCCACAGTGTTTCTGTCCTCCAGCAAACCTTTGGATGTCAGTGTGTCAAGCTAATGTTGGTGAATCTGAGGCTGTGTTGACTGAGAGAGAAGAAGCTGTGAGATCTTTTAGACCCTGAGGACTCACTCTGGACTGATTTGATAGATGCTCCACAAATAAAAGTGCTTCTCCACTCAACTAACTACTACTCCTCATAGGGACTGTCTGCAGGAACTGAAGCTGCTTTTGGTCAAAGAGATATTCATGTGTTCACTGTTCACTCAGGACCATTCAGCTGGGTTGGTGAATTCAGCACCAAGGACAGCAGCAGTTGAACTGTACACAACAACAAACAATTATCACTGTTTACAGTTTTTGTTTTTTTCATATGGTTACATTTTTTCAGTGTTACTTCAAATTGATGAAATCACAATCATCTCTCAATCATCTCTTATTTTCTCCTGCACTGCAGCCTCGTCTCCACTGACTCTACTGTTGCAGGGTGTAGACAGATATATTCCTCCTTCTGTCCACATGCTGCAGTTCAGCTGCTACTTTTCACCTGCCAGAGTGGAGCTTCAGTGTGATGGTGTAATGCACTCACACATGGTTCACACTGTAAATGTGTGAACACTGGTCCATTAGTGAATTTGCTGTTGGGATGATCAGAGGGTTTGTAGAGTTATTATGCTTCTTCCTCTTTGCATCATGATTTTCCACAGACTCTTGTCAGTTACAAAACAAGTAGAAAGTCTGAAAGTGCCAACGTGACTTTCCATCCATCCAGTATCAGGATACAGTTGAGAAAAGATTGTATTGATTTAGGCTGAATCTGACAGCACATTACACAGCTCTCTCTCACTCTGAGCTGTGACCTCCAGCAGTGGATGTAGCCCCGGTGAGAAAAAACCGAGGGGGTTAAATGGAGCTGTCAATAAAGAAAGTAAAGGGCATAATAATACTAAACTGAGATGAGATGAATGTTGTTTTAATAACAATAAATAAAGTTGTTGTCATAACAATTTATAGAAAAGATCTCTATAACCTTTTAATATAATAGATTAAAATATATTAATAGATTTCTGTTAAAAGGGTTAAAAGGCATTTTAAGTTCATGTGGAACATAAATAGTTAAATATCGCGAGATGTGCATCCTGGGAGTTCATGTGGATTTGTCCGATTGTTTATTGGTCAAAGTGTGTGGTCAGTTAGGTTTACCTGTTGATGATTGGGGAAGAATGAGAGGGAGGATAACGGAAAAAAAAAAAGAAAAAAATAGGAATAAGCGATGAGGGAAGAGGCAGCGAGGTTAGCATGAGAGAAGAACGCCATGTGAGTGAATTGTGAATTTAAGAAGAAATACCACACGGTTTCTCGATACCTGAGAGTTTATTGAGGCTACAGTTGGTGTGTGCGTTTGTCGCTAGTTAGAACAAGACAAGTCGTCTGGTTTCGCTGAGGACATCGTTGAAGAATTTCGGTGTTGAACTGTTTGCCTGGCTGCACTTTGGTGGTGTGTGAGAACTTCTGCATTTGAACTGAGCTGAGGACTTATTCTTCTGAACTGTGAGTGTTCCTGCGGGTTCTTCGGAGCGGAGGAGCTGAGGACCTCTCCATCTGAGTGGGACGGACATCTTCTCTCTGAATCGTCAGCCGTGGTTTCAGTTTGTCTTCTCGACGGGAGAAGAGGATCTTCATCGGCCGCAACGCACCCGAGCTTCAAACAGGCCTGCAACAGGGGTTCCCTGGTGTAGTGAGTGTGTGTGTGAGTGTGCTGTGGACCCACGTTATTATTCAAAGTATTTTGGTTATTGAGTGCCACGTTAAAGTATTGAATTATTAAGCTATCCATGGTAAAGTAAATAAATTTAAGGATTATAAGTATACAAATACTCCAGAGAGGCAAGCGATTTCAGTTTGAGATGATATTTGGCTTCTGCTTCTCAAGGTGTCTGATACATATTTTTTTCGGGGTGAATATATATTCTTCTTATTTGGTTCCGAGGGTAACTTTTGTATTGCTGGGTAATGGCAAAGCATATCTGTAGCACTTCATAACGTTGTCTGGGTGCTGCTAATATTAGGTTCAGAGGTAAGTGGCCCAAGCTTCCTATTGAGTATTATTAAGAGCAATAAGAGACACGCCTTCTGACTCAGGTAAACCTTCGGTAGCTACCTTAACATCGAACGAATTCCAAAACTGCCCCTGTCATCAGCAGCGGGGTGTTGCTAGATGATTCACTGTAAAGTTGCAGACACTCTGTGGATACTTGTTTGCTCTGATGCTAATGAGCTCTTGGAGCTCTACTTTCCTCTGCTGTTGGTCTCTTGTCCTGAATAAAGAGGCTCCTCCTGCCTATTTCTGGTGACTCCGGCATCCAAGCGGTTTCCGTCACAGACCTGTGCACTCTGCTGGGCGTTTGTTTTACAGTGGGGTAAATATTTGTGTAGTCCCCTGCTGATTCTGTAAGTTACCACCCTTGAACACGCAGAACAGTCCATTATTTTTTATGATGGGTTTATTTGAACAAGGAGAGACAGAATATCAACAAAAGTCCAGAGCAGAAAGAAAAAGACCAGGCAATCTGATTAATAGACATATTTTAAAAGTCACTGTCTTACAAGTCTGTTCAATTTCAGGCTCAAACAAAACTAAAAAAAAACCAAAAGTGTCCGCGTGAGGAAAATTCAAAAAAACATAAATTTAAAGGCAGCTAAGACGTCTTACTTAAATCCGAGAATATGAAAAGAGGTGAAAAGGAAACGTGAGGAACCTTCTGAACACACAGGGGTGAACACAGGGAGCAAACTCAGGGCAGCATCCTCCAACGTGTATAATCATCCTGCATTCACTGTTTGGAGACTCCTGGATGTTCATCATCATTAGGACAAAAGCCTTCAGAACTCAGGGATCCTTTGTGTTCCCCCTACCTGGGATAATAGTTTATTTCCCCATCTATCTTCTCTTCTGCATTGTGTGTCTTGTGTTTTCTTGTGCGTGTACCCATGTGTTCAGGCTATAGTGTGGTGGAAGACCTACTTGGTGAGGATGGCGTCCTCTGGCAAGCTTGTAGTTTGTTTATATGCAAATGTGAAGGGGACCCAGGTTTATTGGGGAGATTGTTCTTTTCCATAATTGGTTGTGAGGCCCTGGGTGAAAGTCATTCAAGGCAGACTGATTGGACTTCTTTGGGACCCAGAATAATAGTGGCGTTTTTAAGGCGAGAACAGCCTGCCTGAGTGATGTGTTGAAGATGTCATTTTAAAAAATTCACTTGCTCTGCATAATCCTTTAAAACGTGTCCTGGATGTTGTCCCGATCCTGCCTCCCCTTCGTGGACTGATGCTGGCAAAGGCTTTTTCTCTTCAGCAGTGGACAGCTGAGTGCCTGGTCTCTGGATGGATGGTAGTGGGAGCTGCCTGTACTCTGGTTGGTGCTTTTGACCTCAAACTGTGCATAAGAGGTTTTCAGTTCATCTGGTACAGAGCAGTTGTTTTGGCATATCGCTCAGGGAAGGGGCCTTGTAGTCAGTGATATTCTGAAAAACCTTCCACAGTCGACGTGTATCTTTATCACACATGAAGTGGCTGTTCAGTTTTGTGTGTACAGCCTCGTCCCTCTCTGATCCCTGTGACAGGTTTATCCCCAGATTTATATGCAGAGTTCCAGGCTCTCAGCAGAGAGCAAACGTTTTTGTGTTTGTGGTTGGCTGCATACCCTGATGTCACATCATCTATACATTTATTAATGTAGTCAGTGACAGACACAGTATATTCCTGGAGGTCAGAAACATTGTAATATGTTGCTGTCTCTTTGAAAATGTCCCACTGACTGGTCTCAAAGCAGTGGTCTCATTCTAACCTGTCTGACCTCTGGCTTGACCTGTTTCACTCTGGGTTTGTAAGCTGGTGTGAGTATAACAGCTGGATGGTCAGAGTTACCAACATGGGGAGGGCAGCAGCTCTGGAAGAGTCCTTGTTGTTTGTAGACATTAGGTCTAGTGTGTCTCTCCCCTGGTTGCAATGTCCACATAATTGTTTCCTTGTATTGAGTGAGACAGGTATTGATGAACTGCATTAACTAACTGTCATTGATAGTGGTGCTGTATTATGTTGAATTTAAAGAACTTTCCAGCATGTTGTCAGAATAATTATTGATTTATTATTAGTGTTAGGAAACAGCCTTTAAACCATTCAATTCAATACACACAGGAAACAATACAGAAATTCAGAGGTTCATTAAAAACTCTGGGACACACTGATGCATTTAAATAACACATCACAGAGAGTTCAGAGCTGTTAGATAAATGAGTTATGTTTAAAAAAATCCAGATAATCAGAAATGGAAGTCACAGAAAAAAAACTGTCTAAAGGAAGGTTGACCCTCATGACCTCAGTATTTAAAGTCCTGACTACAGCCTTAATGAGCAAGAGAAAATCTTCTGTTCAGCTCCTGAAGGTGAAACCCCAAATACACAGTCACAGCATTTCAGGAGTGGTACTTGTAGTGTTTCATGTAGTACTGAGAATGGGTAATAGATTTAGAACATTTTAAATAACTGTATTAATGAGACATGTAAAAGTAGATGTTAATAGTCTTTAATTGCTCTAGTATAACATTTATATTTCTCAGAACTATAAGATTAATAGGAATTAGGATTGCAAAGTTATTTTAGAAGTAGTTTGCAGTTTGTAGGTGATTGTAGTGCTTATTGTTGTTGCAGTAGTAGTATCTATACTACTTGCAGTAGTAGTGAAAGTAATTGCATCAGAGTACTTGATAGTGATTTAGCTTTTGTTGTTTGTTTATGTCATTCTAATAACATGTTATACTATAATGCAGTTTGTAGTATAATTGAACTATTATATTTGAAGAAATTCCATTTTTTTTTTCCAGTTTAAATGTTCTGTCTGTTCTTGGCTTCAGAATTTATTCCTGCTACAAGCTCCAGTCATGTTTGAACATGAATGGAAATGGCCAATCACAAAATTCACCAGCCTCAGCCAATCACAAAAGAATTGGATTGTCATCTTCACCTCTGAATGAAATGTTATCTGCCCAGTACCAGAGTGTGCCATTCCAATAGGGGGAACTCTAGAGCACTGGCTTGACACACACAGCTCTGTGGCAGTACATCTTCTGACATCATATGACACATCGTTCATTAGGACTAAAGAAGAAAGAATGTATAGTATAGAATAATAAAATATGTCTTGTGTACTTTGTACAGCAGAAACATAATGAAGTACCTCAACTTACTGCATAACCATGAACCTCCAAGATCTGCAAGACAGAAAAATAATGGAAATTAGCAGCAATTCTCCATCACACCACATGATGGAGCTTGATTAATCTGATTTATCACTTTAGGTTCAGCATCTGTGAATGAATAAAAAAGTCCAGATGGAGGTGGGAGGGAGGTGGAGGAGTCTCAGTGTGTCTGCAGAGACTGTGTAGAAGGACAGAGCAGCAGCAGAGCAGTCCAGATACACTGATGATTCTCTTTCAGATCCAGAGGAACACACAGGGATGATGGGCGGACTTGACAGTGGAGCTGTTCTCAGAGCAGTTCAGACTGCAGCACTGAGAGTCTTCTCACTTCTTCTGGTTCCTCTGTCAGTCACTGCTGGATGAAGCTCTCCTCTCCACTCTACCTCCCAGTAACATGGACCAATCAGAGCCTCTCTCACACACAAGGCTGCTGCTGCTTTAACCTCTCTGGATCATCAGGACACAGCTCAGTCCTCTCTCCAACACACACATCATCCTCTTTCACTCTCTCTTTAGAAAGATCAATAGTCTCCGGCCTGTTGAGAGAAGAAGACAGACAACAGAGGTGATAAATCAGTGTTTACAGAGACTCACTTCATCAGCTGTCAGTCACTGATGCAGCACATCCAGTATAAGAGCAGCAGGGACTTCAGTCCTGTTCAGAGCAGAAGTGGAGCAGCTGTGTGTAGCAGCTTCCTCTCAGCTCATGTTAACGTGTTGGAGTGAAGACACTGAGCTGGAAGCTCACACACCTGCAGAGACTTTTAGCATCAAGTCTGTTTACTCTGAACATTTCCTCCAAGTCCACAGTGGAAATAAACTGCTGAGTCATGAAGCTTCATTACTGCACAAACAGTTTAGTGATGGATTCACTGCTGTTACATGTCAACTCATGTTCCATTTAAAGAAAGAGTCTCTGTGTGTTGATGAACATCTGATCTGCTTCTGAAATATCAGCTGACAAATAAACATGGAGGCTGTCACTGAAAGTATCTGACAGATGGATACATATACAGATGTGATCACTGGACTTCAGTGAGAGGTTCTGCTTTCTGTATCAGACCACACATGCTGACAAAATGTCATGATGCTTCTCTGAAGTCAGAGCCAGTGATTTGCAGGCTGCAGTCAGACTGATCTCAGAGCTGTGACAAAGATCAAACTCATCAATTCTTTATCAAGTTGAAATGAGACAACAAACAGTCTCAGATTAGATGTGATGGTAGGACAGTTGAACCAATGAGGACAACTGTCTACACACATCTGTGAGAAGCTGTCATCTGATCAGCTTTATTTCCTGTTGACATGAACACAACAACAACAACAACAACAGATCACAATTGAGCTTGTGGCTGCTGTGATTGGCTGACTGTCCTCTCGTCTCTGTCTTCTGTCTTCCATCCTGAGGCCTGTCCCATTCTCCTCTCTCACAGCTTCAATGAGGAAAGCAGCCACTGAGAAGGTTGGAGGTTTACAGGAGACACTGGATCTTTGCTTTGATACAGACTGTGTTTAGTACAATACTGATGAAAGCAGCATGGACTGACTCAAACCTCTACTGACCTCAAGTCTCCAGTCCACAGTCTGGACTCTGCAGAAAACCACACAGATCCTTCAGGTCTGAATCCTGCAGGTCGTTTTTACTCAGGTCAGGTCTCTCAGATGGGAGGTTGGACTTCAGAGCTGAGGCCAGAGAAGCACAGCTGATCTCTGACAACCTGCAGCGCCTCAACCTGAATAAAGAATAAAAGATGTGAGTTTAGGAGACAAAGTTCCTGCTTGAAAGCGTTGAGTGTTTCATCATCTGTTCAGAGCTGAAGAAGGTTGAGAATGGCACAAGTTTGGAAAATGGAAACTCCAAACACCTGAACCAACAGGATGCAGCTTAAAAACAGTCAGATACTAAAAAAGTCAAACACAGCTCTCATTAATCAGTCACTATAAACATCACAGATCATAAAGCAAAAGAGTGAAGAAACATTTCTTTTCTGTCTTCATGTGGAATATTTGCTTTGGTATGTGAAGAAATATAAAAGAAGTCAACTGAAGGTGAAGATGAAATTGTTCCAAAGTAAAGAGTCAATTAGCAAGTGTTGGATTTTGAATCTTCATTCAATGAGTTTGAAATATGAAGCTGAACAAGATGCTCAGTGTGTGATCAGCATCAAATCTCTGAGCTCAAATCTCCTTCAAAAAGTCCCACATTCACACTCAGGTTTAACAGTTTGGAAGAAAGTTTTCAAAGTGTTCACTAAGGTTTCAAATGAAATCTTTCATATTGTGTGAAATAATAGTTTGAGCCTTTGATGTTTTGAGTGTGACTGAAGTTTGTGTTGAGAGTTTGAGAAGCTGCAGACATTCAGCACATGTCCAGTGTGTTGAATGAGACATTTCATCACATTCCCAGTCATGTGTCTTTGGTCCAAAGCAAGTTCAGCTTCATCCAAGCACTCTCTGCTCACACATTTGAATCTGCTGTTCAGCATTGCATTCTGGGATTCCTGGCCCCACCTTCCTGGTGGCTGCTCAACTTAAGGGCCTGGCAGTCCCACAGTTTGTGTCCCTGTGACAAAGACACAGTGGGACGTTGACACCCAGTGGGCTCAGTGATTGGTCGGCTGTGTGGAGCTGAGAAAGGAGCCAGGGTTTGAACTTCTCTCTCTGCTCTGTTTTCATTGCTTCCACAAATATTTGTGTCCCTGTTCAGCTCAGCAGCTGAGTGTAGCTCTATGAATGTCTTCAGGAGACACTGTGTGAAAATGTCCTCCGTATTTAAACCATGGTAGGACGCGTCCTCTGTGTGACAGCAGGCTTTCCACTGTGCCTGTGAGTGAGGGCCATTGGGAGTAAATGAACACTTGTACCTTCAGACCTGCTCACACGTGTTGTACAGATTCAGTTCTTGTCAAACATCCTGATCTCAATGAGACTTTGTGGAATAACACAAGCTTCCTAATCTCATAGTCAACTACTGTCCATAATAAAGACATAAAAACCCAAATCACTTAAAGATATACTCACATTCCCATTTCCACATTCAAAGCACTGGTGTTTGATCTAATTCTTCCTGCTGTCCATACTGGCTGCCAGGAGATCCCTTCTTTAAACAATTTCTGTGGAAATGATAGGCCACAAAATCCACAGTCCTATTTCTGTGCAAATAGTAATTCCAAAATTCATCAGCATTGTTAAACAAAATCAAGTGGGTATCTTCAAATGTTTGTCTTTTAGTGCAGAACTTCCTCTCTGTGTTTCCATCTCTCCACCACAGCTTTGCAAGGAAACATTAGGTGTAGAAACACAAAGAGGAGAATTTTGGACTAAAAATACCTGGAAGACAGAAACTTGATCTACTCAGACTGTTGAAGCCTCATGTTTGCTTCTTTTCAACTCTGGAAGTCAACTTTTCCACAGGACAGGGACTGTGGATTTTATGCTCCATCATTTCCATTAGAATTTCTTTAGAAAGGATCTTGTTGCAGACAGTACAGACTTCCTAGAAATCCTTTCCTTTAACACAAACTACAGAGCATCACACCAAAACAAAGTTAAGAAGCTGAGCAACCATGAGAATATCTCACAATCATGATCAGCATTAAAAAAACCAACATTGTCCATAAATGATAAGCACACAATCAAACCACTGGGCTTATGGGTATGATTATCTGTCATCCCAGTTTCACAAACATATCATTTGGACAAAACATTTCAAAACATTAACTGCTAAACTAAACACTGACATGAACTACTAACATGTACTGACTTACTGAAAACCTTGGAGCTGATCTGGACTTTCCTGTAGTTTCCTCTTGTCCTTGTAACAGCAGTAGCTCCTCCCTTCCTTGTCAATAATTGTGCAGAAATATCTGAGTGCTTCTTTCTTCCTAAATCATGAGCAAGTCCTGTCCAGTCCAACTGTTTCTGCTCCTGTTTGACTTCTGAACTTGTCTCTGGCTGTGTGTCCACTTACTGCAGCCTGTGACATCAGGCTGTAGAATGTTGATACATCAAAGGCATCAAAGGACAAACACACTCTCTCTCTCTCTCTCTCTCTCTCTCTCACACACACACACACACACACACACACATATGCAGATAGATAGATAGATACATACATACATACATACATACATACACACATACATACATACATACATACATAGATAACACTTCACACTATCAACATGAGCAGAGATGGAAACATAAAAGGACAAACACACTCACACACACACATGCTGGTACTTATGTTGACCTTCTCTCAAATGCTAATGGTCCAAGATCTCAGGAGATTGCTGAAAAGCAATGCATGCATTTATACGCCATCGTAAAGCCCCGCCCACAGGTGAGAGCACAAACTGCATCAGCCAATTATAATTCCACTCACTTTCTTCTGCTCCTTCTCCGAAATTCCCAGTGGGTGAACTTTGAATTTCCTGAATTCTTGAATTATTTTACTGATTGTGAGAATGATTTCAGCATTCCCTGCCTTACAACAACACTGCTGACATCTTGGATCACATCCCTGAGTTAAACAGAATCAGATGCATATCACCTCTTTTACAGCTCTCAGTCCATCCACACAAAGCAACCATCTGGATTACTTTCATTTCAGCTCAACTACACACTGAAAAGACCTGACAGATAACAGACACACCTGGATGAACTGTCCCTATCAAAGGTGCCTGGCTAAAACAAAACTCCAGCCATACTTGCTGACATCACTGAGCTGCCTCAGTTCACATTTATATCACCACTTGATCAAATGACAATACACCCACACACAAGACACTGTCTGCACAGCTACTAATTAAAGTTTCACAACAGAATCAGCTGAAAGTTTTTGGACTCGCTTTGTGTTTATCCTCATTAAATCTACCTTTTTCCCTGCCATCAGCCTGTGGTCTGCTTCTGGGTCCTTTAAAAACACTCTGACTTAACTCAAACCTAACAATATGAGCACAAACTACCCTGTGAAGCAGAAAGGGCAACAGCTCAATAGGTTGCAAGAATGAGTAGAAAGTCAAAGACTGTGAGTTCAAAGCCAAGGTAATGCCATATGTTCTTTATGACCATGCACTCCATGTTATCATACATTAATACTATTTATTCTAGTTATCACTAGTTATTCCAAACATAATAATTTTATGCTTTATGTACTACAGTCAAACCCGAAATTATTCATAACCATTTTTAAATGTAAATCAAAGCTGAGAAATATTTTTTTCCACAATGATGCCTCTTGTACATCGTCTTATTATCTTCTGGGAGACGCCTGTGTCACTTCCAATCAAGAAAACACTTGCTGGTTGAATAAAAGTAACTTTAAGTCAAAATTTACCAGGGGTATGAATAATTTCAGGCTTGACAGTAAATGGACGCTTGGTATATTTTCTCTGTCTACAACCAAGCATATGACTTTTTATTGATACATACTCTGTAATACAGGTTGCCATTCTCATCCGCTTAACATTAATGGGAAACAACATATTTCTTTCATAAACCACATATGGTGAAACTCACTCATACTCTCACATACCAAAGACTGCCTGACTTAACTTTAACCTACCTTAACAATGCAGCCCTGAGAAAAAAAATGTCACATTGTACATTGATGCTTTGTGCATAAAAATATGTGATTAAAAGAGTTTCTGCTCTGTCTACAAACATGTGGACACACTCCTAACACAACTCAGCCAATCTATTGTCTATGCAGTTTGAATACTTGCCAGATAAAATACACACCTCTACATGTAAATTCACTCACACAAACACTTCATCTTTACACAAGATAACCACCTACCTGTAACTTTCACTTATTCAAATACATTCTCATCAGACCCTGACCTGACCCATTTCCTCTCACATTCTCTACTCTGACCAAACTCTGCATTTTCACACACTAAAAACAAACACCATGAAGGGAGGAGCCACTCCATGTTTAAAATCAAATCGTGTTTGTCCTTTGATGCCTTTGATGTATCAACATTCTACAGCCTGATGTCACAGGCTGCAGTAAGTGGACACACAGCCAGAGACAAGTTCAGAAGTCAAACAGGAGCAGAAACAGTTGGACTGGACAGGACTTGCTCATGATTTAGGAAGAAAGAAGCACTCAGATATTTCTGCACAATTATTGACAAGGAAGGGAGGAGCTACTGCTGTTACAAGGACAAGAGGAAACTACAGGAAAGTCCAGATCAGCTCCAAGGTTTTCAGTAAGTCAGTACATGTTAGTAGTTCATGTCAGTGTTTAGTTTAGAAGTTAATGTTTTGAAATGTTTTGTCCAATTGATGTTTGTGAAATTAGAACAAGTAACCATACCCATGACTGTGAGATATTCTCATGGTTGCTCAACTTCTTAACTTTGTTTTGGTGTGATGCTCTGTAGTTTGTGTTAAAGGAAAGCATTTCTAGGAAGTCTGTACTGTCTGCAACAAGATCCTTTCTAAAGAAATTCTAATGGAAATGATGGAGCATAAAATCCACAGTCCCTGTCCTGTGGAAAAGTTGACTTCCAGAGTTGAAAAGAAGCAAACATGAGGCTTCAACAGTCTGAGTAGATCAAGTTTCTATCTTCCAGGTATTTTTAGTCCAAAATTCTCCTCTTTGTGTTTCTACACCTAATGTTTCCTTGCAAAGCTGTGGTGGAGAGATGGAAACACAGAGAGGAAATTCTGCACTAAAAGACAAACATTTGAAGATACTCTGCCACTTTAGACTCTCAGCTCTGATTCTTGTTTTCTGCTCCATGCAGCTCATCTACAGGACTGTATTAAGTCCTAGTTGTTGAAGGATCTTAATTATTAAGCAGTGAAACTATTTCATATGAGGAAATGGTACATTCATTTTTTTGAAATGTTTTCTTTCTTCTGTTTCCTTGTCTTTTGATGATGGTCACTAAGCTCCAAATCTTGTATCTGTTCAGAATTCAGCCTCAGTCAGTGTGAGAGAGCTGATATGTTTAAAGCTTCATAGACTGAAAAGGTTCTGGGAAGTTCTCTTGAAAAATGTCTCCTAAATTTAACTTTGAGGAATTTAATTGCGTACCTGCTCCAAATGCTATGTTAGGTCTATGTGGAGCAGCTTGTGTGATACATTATGTTTCTGTTTGTTTTCTATGAGACTGTGAATATTATTAGCTGACTGGATGAATAGAACACAAGAGAGATTTGTTTGTGCAGATAGATGAGACCTTAATGTGTCGACTAACCCTTATTTTAAGATGCACACACACTTTGTTCTGCAAGTAGTTATAGTTTGTTATGTCAGAGCAGCATCACACAGTGTGTGTGTGTGTGTGTGTGTGTCCGTGAGGTGTTTATGGAACTGACAAAATTATCTTCACATCTTGAAAAGAAGGATGAAGGAAAACTTCTCACTGCAGCAGCTGTAGAATTTTATTATTATGACCACAATTACACCATAAGAGCCAGTTTGACTCTGTCATTTCCAGGCTCTGTGTTTCCAGTTCACCATTCACCACAATGATGTACTTTATTTCTTCATGATGACTCTTGAAAGTTTTTGAAGAGAGAGGAGAAAATTCTTCTGTCATTTTTGCCTTTTTTCTCACAAAACTCGTTTTAACGATTTTCATGATTCGAAGAAAAACACATTTTCTTGGTGGTCGGAGAAAATGAGGAACTGTTCCATCATTTATCCAGAAGTTTCTATAGTAATGTGATCATTATTCTGTGACTGTGACAGGAGGAGTTCAGTGAATTGATGTGACTCGTCTGTGCTCTTTCACTGCTCATTTTAATGAAGTATATATTCCCTCTCTGTATTATGATATTGGATTGTAACTAGTGCTGCACAATTTGATGAAAATGTGCGATTGCGATTATTGTGGATAATATTGCGATTTGCGATTATGATATTATAAATTAATGGTGTCATGAGTCCACTTGCTTGAATATCAAGGACAACACAGAATAATGAGACACAAAAAATAAAAACCTGAAGATTACAGACTGTTTTGTTCCAAATAACTTAATATCAAAAATTAAAAAATAAATAATTTTCAAAATGTATCCGTGATTGTACGTTGTGGTTCTTTCAGGCGGTTTTCAGTTTTACCTTTCACGTTACTTGGTTGGGCTTTTATTTGCATGCGCTCGCCGAATTTTTCTCTGTGTTGTCTCATATGTTGATAGAGATTGGTCGTATTACCTCAGGACGTAGCGACTTTAGCTTTGCAGGTTTTACATTGCACGTCTTGCTGTTCAGGGTCGCCTAATACTATTAATATCATTCCTGGACAACTGGGTAAGCAAATCGAGCGCACCGTCACTACAATTTGCCCCGTGCGCAGATTATTGCAGGTTGCAGAAACGGTGCGCTCAATTTGCTTACCTAGTTGTCCAGGAATGATACTAATAGTATTACTTAGTATTTCGCGCGCATATTATACCTATTTCGTGGCCACAAATTAGTATTTCGTGCGCACGTTATACCTAATACGTGGCCTCGAATTAGTATTTCGTGCGAACGAATCACTTTCCATGTCGGTCACTACTGTTTGCTGAAAGCCGCGTAGTCACGTGACCACACCTGCGGCTGCCCACAGCGTGTGGATGTGGCGTCAATTAATCCACATTGGTTTACATTTAATCGCAAATCGCAGTCTTTTATGCGGTTACGTAACCGCACTGCGTGATATCGCGATTGCGATTAGATTAATCGTGCAGCACTTATTGTAACTCAGCTTTACCACAACACTGTCATTGTACACCTGTATGTTTTGTTCACCGTGTTGATCCATCTGTCTTCCTGTATTCATTCTCTCACTCCCTCGCTCACTACAACCACATACACTAAATACACTAAACTGTAGTAAACTGTGGAAAAGCAAATCCATTATGTGTGAAACATAATATGGCTCCGGTGTTTCCTAGTGGAAAACGCCAGGACATGAGATGAAAAGAGTGAAACAATCCGTTGCCTTGAAATCCAAGAGAGAAAGCGACGGCGGGGATCCACACGGTGTGTATCCAGAAGTAAAGCATGGTGTCCTTTAATCAGCTGCAAAAGCTCCGCGCTCTTCCCGACGAAGCTCCGTGTCCAGCGGTTCATTTCCAGAAGAGAAAGCGCTGCAGATGAAGCCGAGCGGAGGAAGAAATCCCAGTGTGAACGCTGCTGATGAACACAAGAGCTGGAGACTCTGTCGCTGCTTCTTCTGCTGCTTTCACACGGACATTAGCGACCCCTACCGGAACTGTTATCCAGAGAGGAAGAGACTGTGTCTGTGTGTGAGTCCTCTGTCTCTATGTGTGTGTGCTCAGTATGTTGCTACTAAAGCAGCGTTTCATGGTTCAGGACTGACAGCAGGACTAATGTGGACAAGTCCAACTCATTTCATTCAGCACCACAACCATGATTTGTCACATGGAGGGAAGTGAAGCCAGTGAAGAGGAGGGGAATGGGAGGAGGAAGCTACACAAAGTGTTTGCTGGTCTCTGATGGGATCTTAGCCAGCAGTTTGTCTCTGTGTTATTCTGTCTCTGCACCGTTAAACATTCATACTCAGGTGGACAGTCACAGGGGACACTGTCTAATGTCCAGAAGAAGAAAAAAAAAAAGTTCTTTTATCACATATTAAAGCTGTGTGATGTTCACTGACACTGACCATGTGTAGTTTAAATACATGCGTACAAGTTTATTTTCCTTAAGACAGAAGATGAGCTGATTAATGCAGGAAACAACATGAGTCAGACTCAAGTATCTGTCTTTATAATTCTAAATGAGCTGAGGACAAAAGGTGAAGACGACAGCTCATATGGAAAATTGGCACATTAAGAAAAAATACATTTTTTGTGTGAATAACATTAGTGCATATTTTCCACTTTTGATATATGATGGTATTATAAAAATATATATGTCTTTTCAGTCTAAAATCCTTCTAGTGTATCTACAGGAGCTGATTAGTCCCATATATACAGTGGTGTTCCAGTATATGTCAGAGGTCAAAGTGAAGACAGTCTAGTTGGTCTCATTGGATAAAGCCAGTTATCTGTGTGCAAACAAGCGAGACAGCAGATTTATTCCACTTAGTTCTGTCAGAGCCACTGAAGCTGTTTCTTTACTTTTTATTCTTCCCTCCAGCTGCAGTGAGAACATCTACAGAAGAAACATTGTTATTATTATTTACTGTCCAACACAGTAAAGTTTAAATGATGGACATTTACTTAACACAACCTTTTATTTCCACTGTCACAGGATAGAAAGAACAAAGAACTTCACTAAGAGCCTTGTTTCATAATTCATTTCCAGCCCACAGTGTTTCTGTCCTCCAGCAAACCTTTGGATGTCAGTGTGTCAAGCTAATGTTGGTGAATCTGAGGCTGTGTTGACTGAGAGAAGAAGCTGTGAGATCTTTTAGACCCTGAGGACTCACTCTGGACTGATTTGATAGATGCTCCACAAATAAAAGTGCTTCTCCACTCAACTAACTACTACTCCTCATAGGGACTGTCTGCAGGAACTGAAGCTGCTTTTGGTCAAAGAGATATTCATGTGTTCACTGTTCACTCAGGACCATTCAGCTGGGTTGGTGAATTCAGCACCAAGGACAGCAGCAGTTGAACTGTACACAACAACAAACAATTCATCACTTTTTACAGTTTTTGTTTTTTTCATATGGTTACATTTTTTCAGTGTTACTTCAAATTGATGAAATCACAATCATCTCTCAATCATCTCTTATTTTCTCCTGCACTGCAGCCTCGTCTCCACTGACTCTACTGTTGCAGGGTGTAGACAGATATATTCCTCCTTCTGTCCACATGCTGCAGTTCAGCTGCTACTTTTCACCTGCCAGAGTGGAGCTTCAGTGTGATGGTGTAATGCACTCACACATGGTTCACACTGTAAATGTGTGAACACTGGTCCATTAGTGAATTTGCTGTTGGGATGATCAGAGGGTTTGTAGAGTTATTATGCTTCTTCCTCTTTGCATCATGATTTTCCACAGACTCTTGTCAGTTACAAAACAAGTAGAAAGTCTGAAAGTGCCAACGTGACTTTCCATCCATCCAGTATCAGGATACAGTTGAGAAAAGATGTGTATTGATTTAAGCTCTGAATCTGACAGCACATTACACAGCTCTCTCTCCACTCTGAGCTGTGACCTCCAGCAGTGGATGTGTAGCCCCGGTGAGAAAAAAAACCGAGGGGGGTTAAATGGAGCTGTCCAATAAGAAAGTAAAGGGCATAATAATACTAAACTGAGATGAGATGAATGTTGTTTTAATAACAATAAATAAAGTTGTTGTCATAACAATTTATAGAAAAGATCTCTATAACCTTTTAATATAATAGATTAAAATATATTAATAGATTTCTGTTAAAAGGGTTAAAAAGGCATTTTAAGTTCATGTGGAACATAAATAGTTAAATATCGCGAGATGTGCATCCTGGGAGTTCATGTGGATTTGTCCGATTGTTTATTGGTCAAGTGTGTGGTCAGTTAGGTTTACCTGTTGATGATTGGGGAAGAATGAGGAAGAGGGGATAACGGAAAAAAAAAAAAAAAGAAAAAAATAGGAATAAGCGATGAGGGAAGAGGCAGCGAGGTTAGCATGAGAGAAGAACGCCATGTGAGTGAATTGTGAATTTAAGAAGAAATACCACACGGTTTCTCGATACCTGAGAGTTTATTGAGGCTACGGTTAGTGTGTGCGTTTGTCGCTAGTTAGAACAAGACAAGTCGTCTGGTTTCGCTGAGGACATCGTTGAAGAATTTCGGTGTTGAACTGTTTGCCTGGCTGCACTTTGGTGGTGTGTGAGAACTTCTGCATTTGAACTGAGCTGAGGACTTATTCTTCTGAACTGTGAGTGTTCCTGCGGGTTCTTCGGAGCGGAGGAGCTGAGGACCTCTCCATCTGAGTGGGACGGACATCTTCTCCTGAATCGTCAGCCGTGGTTTCAGTTTTGTCTTCTCGACGGGAGAAGAGGATCTTCATCGGCCGCAACGCACCCGAGCTTCAAACAGGCCTGCAACGGGGTTCCCTGGTGTAGTGAGTGTGTGTGTGTGAGTGTGCTGTGGACCCACGTTATTATTCAAAGTATTTTGGTTATTGAGTGTTTATTGTTAAAGTATTGAATTATTAAGCTATCCGGCTACAGTAAAGTAAATAACGAAGGATTATAAGTATACAAATACTCAGAGAGGTGTTTTTGATTGGTGTTTGAGATTGATATTTTATTTCTGTTTTCCCCAAGGTGTCTGATACATATTTTTTTTTCGGGGTGAATATATATTCTTTCTTATTTGGTTCCGAGGGTAACTTTTGTATTGCCGGGGTAAATTTAAGTAAAGCATATCTGTAGCACTTCATAACGTTGTCTGGTGTCAGTTAATATTTAGGTTCAGAGGTAAGTGGCCTCAAGCCTTATTGAGTATTATTAAGAGTAATAAGAGATTACTTCGATCAGGTAAACCTTCGGGTAGCTACCTTAACACGAACGAACCCAAAACCCACCCCGTTGGTCTAGTGTGCAGCGGGGTGTTACAGATGATTCACAGTAAAGTTGCAGACACTCTGTGATACTTGTTCTCTGATGCTAATGACTCTTGGAGCTCTACTTTCCTCTGCTGTTGGTCTCTGTCCTGAATAAAGAGCTCCTCCGCCTATTTCTGGTGACTCCATCCCAGCGGTTTCCGTCACACCAGACCTGTGACTCTGCATTTGTTTTACAGTGGGGTAAATATTTATGTGATCCCCTGCTGATTCTGTAAATTTACCCCCTTACAAAGACATGATCAGTCCATTATTTTTATGATAGGTTTATTTGAACAGGGAGAGACAGAATATCAACAAAAAGTCCAGAGCAGAAGAAAAAGACCCAGGCAATCTGATTAATGAGCATATTTTAAAAGTCACTGTCTTACAGTCTGTTCAGCCAGGAAACAAAACAAAAAAAAAAAAAAAAGTGTCCACGTAGGGAAAATTCAAAAACATAAATTTAAGGCAACTAAGACGCCTTACTTAAATCGAAATAGCAAAAGAGGTGAATCCCATAAAACGTGAGGAACTGAACACAGGGGGTGAACACAGGAGCAAACTCAGGAGCAGCATCCTCCAACTTGTGTATGATCATCCTGCATTCACTGTTTGGAGACTCCTGGATGTTCATCATTGGGACAAGGGCCTTCAGAACCTCAGGGATCCTTTGTGTTCCCCTCCCTGGGATGTGTCGTTTGTCCCCATCTATCTTCTCCACCTGCATTGTGTGTCTTGTGTTTCTTGTGTGTGTATGTGTGTTCAGGCTATAGTGTGGTGACCTACTTGGTGAGGATGGCGTCCTCTGTGGCTTGGTTTGTTTTATATGCAAATTGAAGGGGGACCAGGTTTATTGGGAGATTGTTCTTTTCCATAATTGGTGTGAGGGCCACTGGGTGAAAGTCATTCAGGCAGACTGGATTTGACTTCTTTGGGACCAGAATAATAGTGGCGTTTTTAAGGCAGGTGGGTGCGACTGCCTGCCTGAGTGATGTGTTGAAGATGTCTGCAAATTTCAAAACTTCAATTGCTCTGCACAATCCTTTAAAACGTGTCCAGGGATGTTGTCAGGTCCTGCCGCCTTCGTGGACTGGTGCTGGCAAAGGGAGCATCCATGCCTGGTTGGTGCTTTTGATCTCAAACTGTGCATAAGAGCTGTTCAGTTCATCTGGTAGAAAGCGGTTGTTCTGGCATGTCGTTAAGGGAAGGGCCTTGTAGTCAGTGGTGTTCTGAAAACCCTTCCATAGTCGACGTGGATTTTTATTGCACATGAAGTGGCTGTTCAGTTTTTGTGTGTACAGCCTCGTCCCCCTCTCTGATCCCTGTGACAGGTTTATCCCCAGATTTATGTGCAGAGTTCCAGGCTCTCAGCAGAGAGCAAACGTTTTTGTGTTTGTGGTTGGCTCGCCTCCTGATGGTTCTGACCACTGTCACATCATCTATACATTTATTAATGCAGTCAGTGACAGACACAGTATATTCCTGGTGGTCAGAAACATTGTCTTATGTTGCTGCCTCTCTGAAAATGTCCCACTGACTGGTCTCAAAGCAGTGGTCTCATTCTAACCTGTCTGACCTCTGGCTTGACCTGTTTCACTCTGGGTTTGTAAGCTGGTGTGAGCATCACAGCTGGATGGTCAGAGTTACCAACATGGGGGAGGGCAGCAGCTCTGGAAGAGTCCTTTTTGTTTGTAGACATTAGGTCTAGTGTGTCCTCTCCCCTGGTTGCAATGTCCACATAATTGTTTCCTTGTATTGAGTGAGACAGGTATTGACTGAACTGCATTAACTGTCATTGATAGTGATGCTGAATTATGTTAGAATTCAAAGAACTTTCCAGCATGTTGTCAGAATAATTATTGGATTTATTATTAGTGTTAGGAAACAGCCTTTAAACCATTCAATTCAATACACACAGGAAACAATACAGAAATTCAGAGGTTCATTAAAACTCAGGGACACACTGCTGCGTTTAAATAACACATCACAGAGAGTTCAGACCTGTTAGATAAATGAGTTATATGGTTTAAAGAAAATCCAGAGAAACAGAAAATGGAAGTTACAGAAAAAAACATTGTCTAAATAAAGCTTGACCTCATGACCTCAGTATTTCTAAAGTCCTGACTACAGCCTTAATGAGAAGAGGAAATCTTCTGTTCAGCTCCTGAAGGTGAAACCCCAAATACACAGTCACAGTATTTCAGGTTCAGTGGTACTTGTAGTGTTTGTAGTACTGAGAATGGGTGTAATAGATTTAGAACATTTTAAATAATTGTATTAATGAGACCATGCAAAAGTAGATGTTAATAGTCTTTAAGTGCCTCTAGTATAATATTTCTCAGGAACTATAAGATTAATAGGAATTAGGATTGGTGTGTTATTTTTACAAGTAGTTTGCAGTGGTTGTAGTGATTGTACTGGTTGTACTGGTTGTTGTAGCAGTAGTAATATCTATTCTACTTGCAGTAGTAGTGAAAGTAATTGCATCAGAGTAATTGATAGTGATTTAGCTTTGTTTTTTGTTCATGTCGTTCTAATAACATGCTATACTATGATGCAGTTTGTAGTATATTTGAATTATAATATTTGAAGAAAGGCTCCATTGTTTTTTCCAGTTTAAATGTTCTGTCTGCCTCAGTTTGTGAATTTATTCCTGTACAAGCTCCAGTCATGTTTGAACATGAATGAAATGGCCAATCACAAAATTCACCAGCCTCAGCCAATCACAAAATTGGATTGTCTCTTCACCCTCTGAATGAAATGTTATCTGCAGTACCAGAGTGTGTTCAATAGGGGGGAACTCTAGAGCACTGGCTGACACACACAGCTCTGTGTTTACATCTTCTGAAACATATACACATCGTTCATTAGGACTAAAGAAGAAGAAGTATAGTGAATTATAAAATATGTCTTGCGTTCTTTGTACAGCAGACACATAATGAAGCATCAACTTACTGCATAACCATGAACCTCCAAGATCTGCAAGACAGAAAAAATAATGTGGAAATGAGCAGCAATTCTCCATCACACCACATGATGGAGCTGATAAATCTGATTTATCACTTTGGGTTCAGCATCTGTGAATGAATAAAAAAAAGTCCAGGTGGAGGGTGGAGGAGGTGGAGGAGTCTCAGTGTGTCTGCAGAGACTGGAGAAGGACAGAGCAGCAGCAGAGCAGTCCAGATACACTGATGATTCTCTTTCAGATCCAGAGGAACACACAGGGATGATGGTGGACTTGACAGTGGAGCTGTTCTCAGAGCAGTTCAGACTGCAGCACTGAGAGTCTTCTCCACTTCTTCTGGTTCCTCTGTCAGTCACTGCTGGATGAAGCTCTCCTCTCCACTCTACCTCCCAGTAACATGGACCAATCAGAGCCTCTCTACACACAAGCTGCTGCTGCTTTAACCTCTCTGGATCATCAGGACACAGCTCGTCCTCTCTTAACACACACACCGTCCTCTTCACTCTCTCCTTTAGAAAGATCACAGTCTCCGTCTGTTGAGAGAAGAAGACAGACAACAGAGGTGATAAATCAGTGTTTACAGAGACTCACTTCATCAGCTGTCAGTCACTGATGCAGCACATCCAGTATAAAGAGCAGCAGGGACTTCAGTCCTGTTCAGAGCAGCAGAGTGGAGCAGCTGTGTAGTGTAGCAGCTTCCTCTCAGCTCTCATGTTAACGTATTGGAGTGAAGACACTGAGCTGGAAGCTCACACACCTGCAGAGACTTTTAGCATCAAGTCTGTTTACTCTGAACATTTCACTCAAGTCCACAGTGGAAATAAACTGCTGAGTCATGAAGCGTCATTACTGCACAAACAGTTTAGTGATGGATTCACTGCTGTTACATGTCAACTCATGTTCCATTTAAAGAAAGAGTCTCTGTGTGTTGATGAACATCTGATCTGCTTCTGAAATATCAGCTGACAAATAAACATGGAGGCTGTCACTGAAAGTATCTGACAGATGGACACATATACAGATGTGATCACTGGACTTCAGCAGAGGTTCTGCTCTGTATCAGACCACATGCTGACAAAATGTCATGATGCTTCTCTGAAATCAGAGCCAGTGATTTGCAGGCTGCAGTCAGACTGATCTCAGAGCTGTGACAAAGATCAAACTCATCAATTCTTTACTGTTGAAATGAGACAACAAACCGTCTCAGATTAGATGTGATGGTAGGACAGTTGGACCAATGAGGACAACTGTCTCTGTCAGCTGTGATCCAGCTTTATTTCCTGTTGACATGAACACAACAACAACAACAACAACAACAGATCACAATGAGCTTGTGGCTGCTGTGATTGGCTGACTGTCCTCTGCGTCTCTGTCTTTCTGTCCTATCCTGAGGCCTGTCCCCGTTCTCCTCTCACAGCTTCAATGAGGAAAGCAGCCACTGAGAAGGTTGGAGGTTTACAGGAGACACTGGATCTTTGCTTTGATACGAACTGTGTTTAGTACAATACTGATGAAAGCAGCATGGACTGACTCCAACCCTCTACTGACCTCAGAGTCTCCAGTCCACAGTCTGGACTCTGCAGAAAACCACACAGATCCTTCAGGTCTGAATCCTGCAGGTCGTTTTTACTCAGGTCCAGGTCTCTCAGATGGGAGGGGTTGGACTTCAGAGCTGAGGCCAGAGAAGCACAGCTGATCTCTGACAACCTGCAGCGCCTCAACCTGAATAAAGAATAAAAGATGTGAGTTTAGGAGACAAAGTTCCTGCTTGAAAGCGTTGAGTGTTTCATCATCTGTTCAGAGCTGAAGAAGGTTGAGAATGTACAAGTTTGGAAAATGGAAACTCCAAACACCTGAACCAACAGGATGCAGCTTAAAAACAGTCAGATACTAAAAGTCAAACACAGCTCTCATTAACTTCAGTCACTATAAACATCACAGATCATAAAGCAAAGAGTGAAGAAACATTTCTTTCTGTCTTCATGTGGAATATTTGCTTTGTATGTGAAGAAATATAAAAGTCAACTGAAGGTGAAGATGAAATTGTTCCAAAGTAAAGAGTCAATTAGCAAGTGTTGGATTTTGAATCTTCATTCAATGAGTTTGAAATATGAAGCTGAACAAGATGCTCAGTGTGGATCAGCATCAAATCTCTGAGCTCAAATCTCCTTCAAAAAGTCCCACATTCACACTCAGGTTTAACAGTTTGGAAGAAAGTTTTCAAAGTGTTCACTAAGGTTTCAAATGAAATCTTTCATATTGTGTGAAATAATAGTTTGAGCCTTTGATGTTTTGAGTGTGACTGAAGTTTGTGTTGAGAGTTTGAGAAGCTGCAGACATTCAGCACATGTGCAGTGTGTTGAATGAGACATTTCATCACATTCCAGTCATGTGTCTTTGGTCCAAAGCAAGTTCAGCTTCATCCAACACTCTCTGCTCACACATTTGAATCTGCTGTTCCAGCATTGCATTCTGGGATTCCTGGCCCCACCTTCCTGGTGGCTGTCAGCTTAGGGGGGTCTGTGTCCCACAGTTTGTGTCCCTGTGACAAAGACACAGTGGGACGTTGACACCCAGTGGGCTCAGTGATTGGTCGGCTGTGTGGAGCTGAGAAAGGAGCCAGGGTTTGAACTTCTCTCTCTGCTCTGTTTTCATTGCTTCCACAAATATTTGTGTCCCTGTTCAGCTCAGCAGCTGAGTGTAGCTCTATGAATGTCTTCAGGAGACACTGTGTGAAAATGTCCTCTCCGTATTTAAACCATGGTGACGTGTCCTCTCTGTGACAGCAGGCTTTTCACTGTGCCTGTGAGTGAGGCCATTGGGAGCAGCTATGAACACTTGTACCTTCAGACCTGCTCACACGTGTTGTACAGATCAGTTCTTGTCAAACATCCTGATCTCAATGAGACTTTGTGAATAACACAAGCTCAACTCAGTCAAACTGCTGACACTGTCAATGTGGACTGTAAGAGTCAGAATCCAAATCATTTTCAAAGCTTTAAAAATCACTTTGAAAATCAGAGTCAGCACTTTCACAACTTCCTTTCAACCATTTCACACTTTGAATGTTAGAAATTCTGAAGGAGATTTGACCTAATAAATACTGAATAAAGCACAACTTTCACATCATATTCATCTCAGCACACAAGTAAACAATGGAGTCTGACCTCAGAGTCTCCAGTCCACAGTCTGGACTCTGCAGAAAACCACACAGATGATTCACTCCTGAATCCTGCAGGTCGTTTTTACTCAGGTCCAGGTCTCTCAGATGGGAGGGGTTGGACTTCAGAGCTGAGGCCAGAGAAGCACAGCTGATCTCTGACAACCTGCAGCGCCTCAACCTGAATAAAGAATAAAAGATGTGAGTTTAGGAGACAAAGTTCCTGCTTGAAAGCGTTGAGTGTTTCATCATCTGTTCAGAGCTGAAGAAGGTTGAGAATGTACAAGTTTGGAAAATGGAAACTCCAAACACCTGAACCAACAGGATGCAGCTTAAAAACAGTCAGATACTAAAAGTCAAACACAGCTCTCATTAACTTCAGTCACTATAAACATCACAGATCATAAAGCAAAGAGTGAAGAAACATTTCTTTCTGTCTTAATGTGGAATATTAAGCTTTGTATGTGAAGAAATATAAAAGTCAACTGAAGGTGAAGATGAAATTGTTCCAAAGTAAAGAGTCAATTAGCAAGTGTTGGATTTTGAATCTTCATTCAATGAGTTTGAAATATGAAGCTGAACAAGATGCTCAGTGTGGATCAGCATCAAATCTCTGAGCTCAAATCTCCTTCAAAAAGTCCCACATTCACACTCAGGTTTAACAGTTTGGAAGAAAGTTTTCAAAGTGTTCACTAAGGTTTCAAATGAAATCTTTCATATTGTGTGAAATAATAGTTTGAGCCTTTGATGTTTTGAGTGTGACTGAAGTTTGTGTTGAGAGTTTGAGAAGCTGCAGACATTCAGCACATGTGCAGTGTGTTGAATGAGACATTTCATCACGTTCCAGTCGTGTGTCTTTGGTCCAAAGCAAGTTCAGCTTCATCCAACACTCTCTGCTCACACATTTGAATCTGCTGTTCCAGCATTGCATTCTGGGATTCCTGGCCCCACCTTCCTGGTGGCTGTCAGCTTAGGGGGTCTGTCTGTGTCCCACAGTTTGTGTCCCTGTGACAAAGACACAGTGGGACGTTGACATCCAGTGGGCTCAGTGATTGGTCGGCTGTGTGTAGCTGAGAAAGGAGCCAGGGTTTGAACTTCTCTCTCTGCTCTGTTTTCATTGCTTCCACAAATATTTGTGTCCCTGTTCAGCTCAGCCGCTGAGTGTAGCTCTATGAATGTCTTCAGGAGACACTGTGTGAAAATGTCCTCTCCGTATTTAAACCATGGTGACGTGTCCTCTCTGTGACAGCAGGCTTTTCACTGTGCCTGTGAGTGAGGCCATTGGGAGCAGCTATGAACACTTGTACCTTCAGACCTGCTCACACGTGTTGTACAGATCAGTTCTTGTCAAACATCCTGATCTCAATGAGACTTTGTGAATAACACAAGCTCAACTCAGTCAAACTGCTGACACTGTCAATGTGGACTGTAAGAGTCAGAATCCAAATCATTTTCAAAGCTTTAAAAATCACTTTGAAAATCAGAGTCAGCACTTTCACAACTTCCTTTCAACCATTTCACACTTTGAATGTTAGAAATTCTGAAGGAGATTTGACCTAATAAATACTGAATAAAGCACAACTTTCACATCATATTCATCTCAGCACACAAGTAAACAATGGAGTCTGACCTCAGAGTCTCCAGTCCACAGTCTGGACTCTGCAGAAAACCACACAGATGCTTCAGTCCTGAATCCTGCAGGTCGTTTTACTCAGGTCCAGGTGTCTCAGATGGGAGGGTTGGACTTCAGAGCTGAGGCCAGAGAAGCACAGCTGATCTCTGACAAACTGCAGTAACTCAATCTGAATAAAGAATAAAAGATGTGAGTTTAGGAGACAAAGTTCCTGCTTGAAAGCGTTGAGTGTTTCATCATCTGTTCAGAGCTGAAGAAGGTTGAGAATGTACAAGTTTGGAAAATGGAAACTCCAAACACCTGAACCAACAGGATGCAGCTTAAAAACAGTCAGATACTAAAAAGTCAAACACGGCTCTCATTAACTTCAGTCACTATAAAC
>JAFBJY010001308.1:0-37379 GCA_016801885.1 Toxotes chatareus | reverse complement strand
TTTAAAACCAAAAAATCTCACATGTTCTGGGCTGGAACCACTTTTGTCCATGGTGGTCTGCAGTCAGTCTGTTGGCAGGGTGAAAATATGGTGGATGGAGTGCGTCTTTGTAGGTGAAATGGTGGAGTGAAAGCCTGAACTTTTCTTGTTTTTTTTTTTTTGGAATGATGATCAAGATGGAACATTCTGATCTGAAGAGTCTGGACTCATACAACAACATCTGGGTTCAGGCTTAATATTATTTACATTACATTAATACATCAATACAGCTTTTATTGTGGGCAAAGAATAAAGAAAGTCACCTGTATCAACAAAAGCGTAAAATGTTAATTTACTGCACACTGTTCACTTGTCTCCTATTTGAATCTATAAAATCACTGTCTCTCATATAAACGTGAAAAAAAAAAGCAAAATAATTTTTAGTTGGTTCATTTCTGCCTGAACTTGTGCTTTAAATCAATTTTCCATAACGTTTTAGCCTTTAAAATGCTGTTTGCTGTGGCCGACAGGACTGCAGCTTCAGGCAAGACCAAAGGCGGAGGTTTGGCACTGTACATTCACAACTCGTGGTGTACAGCAACGAACATAATTGGAACTTTCTGCTCCCCCGATTTGGAATATCTGGCAGTGAAGTGCAGACCGTTTAAACTGGTTAGAGAACTCACCTCCGTCATGATCGTAGCGGCCTACATACCACCGCAAGCTAATGCTAAGTTAGCGCCGGAGGAGCTGTACTGCCTGATTAGCAGCCAAATGAACGCTAATCCAGAGGCGGCTGTGATCGTGGCTGGAGACTTTAACCATGTGGAATTAAAAGCTGTTCTCCCCAAATTCCACAAATTCATTCACTTTCCGACCAGAGACTACAATATACTGGACCAGGTTTACTGCAATATCCCAGGAGCATACAAGGCAGCAGCAGCTCCTCATTTTGGCATGTCAGACCACATCTCTGTGGAGCTGATCCCTGCCTACAAACCTCTGATCTGCAGGACCAAACCCACCACCAGAACCATCCAGGTTTGGACTGAGGAGGCTTCTTCAGCCTTACAGGACTGTTTTGAACAAACAGACTGGGGTGTGTTCAAAGCAGGCGCTGATCTTGAGGAATACACGTCATCTGTGCTGTCCTATGTTCACTTTTGCACTGATGCTGTCCTACCCACAAAGACAATCACGGTTTTTCCCAACCAGAAGCCATGGGTGGACAGTGCGGACCCTGCTAAAAGCCCGGGATGCAGCCTATAGATCAGGAGATAGGCTGGCTTACAGCAGGGCCCGGAAAGATCTGAAAAAGGGCATCCAGGTGGCAAAACACAGGTACAAGCAGCGCATTGAGGAGCACTTCAATAACAACAACCCACACAACATGTGGAAAGGTATAAGGGCCATCACGGACTACAAGCGCAGCGACCAACAGGTCGGCCATGACCCCACTCTGCCTGGCACCTTAAACAGTTTCTTCAAGACGCTTCGACTCTCCAGGCTGCAGAAGGACTGTACATCTACCTCAGCCAGAGGTGCAGCATCAGCCTCTCGTCCTGCAGCTGCACCAAGTGACCTCCGCCATGAGGAGGATAAACATCAACAAGGCTGCAGGTCCAGACAAGGTGTCAGGTCGTACCCTAAAGTCATGCGCTGACCAACTGGCAGGAGTTTTTCTGGACATTTTTAACCTGTCCATGCAGCTTTCCATGGTCCCTGTATGCCTGAAGTCCTCCATCATTGTGCCTGTGCCCAAGAAACCAACCATCACCTGCCTCAACGATTACCGGCCTGTCGCTCTGACTCCAGTCATCATGAAGTGCTTCGAGAGGATCCTCCTAGAGTACATCAAGGACACCATCCCCGCTGGCCTGGACAGCCTCCAGTTTGCCTACAGGGAGAACCGTTCTACAGAGGATGCTGTCTCGTTAGCACTTCACACGGCCCTGACTCACCTGCAGCATCCTAACACCTATGTTAGGATGCTATTTGTGGACTTCAGCTCAGCCTTTAACACTGTTCCCCCGGACATGCTGGCCCTGAAGCTCCACAACCTGGGTTTGTCAACACCGTTCTGCTCCTGGATCAGTGACTTCCTCACCAACAGGCCCCAGGTGGTGAGGATAGGAGAGTCTACATCTGCCCCACTGATCCTCAACACTGGCACGCCGCAAGGTTGTGTGCTCAGCCCTGCCCTCTTCACACTCTTCACACACGACTGCTCTGCCATCCACCCCACAGACATGGTTGTGAAGTTTGCGGACGACACCACCGTGGTGGGTCTCATATCCAACAATGATGAGACCCACTACAGAGAAGAGGTCCAGAATCTGACACAGTGGTGTAACAGGAATAACCTCATCCTGAACATCAGCAAGACCAAGGAGGTCATAGTGGATTATAGGAGGTCCAGGAAGACTGAACACGCTCCTCTCTGCATACATGGGGAGGCGGTGGAGTGTGTGGACAGCATAAAGTTCCTGGGCATCCACATTTCCTCTGACCTCTCCTGGTCTGTGAACACTTCACACCTGGTGAAAAAGGCCCAACAACGGCTCTTCTTTCTCAGGAAGTTGAAGCGGACTGGACTGTCTTCTCAGCTGCTCACAAACTTTTACAGGGCCACAATCGAAAGCATCCTGCGTCTCAGTGTGACAGTGTGGTATGGCAGCTGCACAGCACAGGACAGGAAAGACTTAGCCCGGGTGGTGAGGACAGCACAGGGGATTGTAGGCTGTCGTCGACCAGATCTGGACTCAGTGTACACTGCCCGAGTCCAGAAAAGGGCCAGACGCATTGCGACCGATCCCACCCACCCAGGCAACTCACTGTTTGTACCGCTTCCATCAGGAAAGCGGTACAGGAACATTAAAACAAGCACAAACAGACTCAGAGACAGCTTCTTCCCCAGAGCTGTAAAAGCAATAGCCCCCCCGCAGTGAAACACTCAACCCCTTTACAGAACCCTCACACAGGCACCCTCCCCCCTCCAGCCAATACACCCACCTTCTTACACACACACTCACACACACACAGACAGACAGACACACACACACACACACATCCCTGGTGACAACCACACAGAAGACAATCAACACTGACAGCACTCCATACACTGGACCGCACTAAGCTGCACTTTATTACTTTACTTACTTTACATACTTGTGTTTATATTTTCACAAGTGTTCTTTTTTAAGTATTTATGTTATTATTCACATGTGCCTTTAAGCCGAGATTCTCTGAAAAATTTCGTTATGCTTGCATAATGACAATAAAGACTCTTGAATCTTGAATCTTGAAAGTCAAATGATATGTTTGGTGCAAGGTGGGACGACAAATAATCATACCCATAAACCCAGTGGTTTGATTGTGTGCTTATCATTCATGGACAATAATAAGGTTTTTTTTATGCTGATCATGATTGTGAGATATTCTCATGGTTGCTCAACTTCTTAACTTTGTTTTGGTGTGATGCACTGTAGTTTGTGTTAAAGGAAAGGATTTCTAGGAAGTCTGTACTGTTTTGCAACAAGATCCTTTCTAAAGAAATTCTAATGGAAATGATGGAACATAAAATCCACAGTCCCTGTCCTATGGAAAAGTTGACTTCAGAGTTGAAAAGAAAAGCAAACATGAAGCTTCTAACAGTCTGAGTAGATCAAGTTTCTATCTTCCCAGAATATTTTAGTCCAAAATTCTCCTCTTTGTGTTTCTACACCTAATGTTTCCTTACAAAGCTGTGGTGGAGAAGATGGAAACACAGAGGACATTCTACTAAAGACAAACATTTGAAGATTCCACTTGATTTTGTTTAACAATGCTGATGAATTATGGAATTACTATTTGCTGGGAAATAGGACTGTGGATTTTGTGGCCTATCATTTCCACAGAAATTGTTTAAGAAGGATCTCCTGGCAGCCAGTATGGACAGCAGGAAGAATTAGATCAAACACCAAAGTGCTTTGTTGAATGTGGAAATGGGAATGTGAGTATATCTTTAAGTGATTTTTTATGCCTTTTTATTATGGACAGTAGAGAGATGACAGGAAATCAGGTGGAGCAGAGGCATCCAATGTTTCCAGTGGAAAGTAGATTAGGGATGTTGTGGTAGATGTTCAGAAGCAATATTTGTTACAGAGGTGCCCTGAAAAGTAGCATATTATGGGCTTTTCCATTAGCACATAAGCTGTGATAGCATGCATTTCCATTACAGCCTCACAGGAGTTAACAGGGTAGCTGCCTAAATTGCACTGTGTTGGTCCTGCTTGGTAGCAGAGCTGACCATTGCCAACCTATGACTTTCTCCTCCCCTTTAGCTGTGTCTGCAGTCGCTACACTCCTGTGTGTCTATGCTGTAGACTAGAGAAAAGCTCTATTGTAATTCTCTCTGTTTTCAGCTCTCAAGACTTTTGCAGCTTCTACCTGAACCTCTGTGATCTGGGTTTTACTTTCCTCCTCTCTGTTCCCAGTTTGGACTTTCAGATATCAGCCTTATTTCACTGTTTACTGATCATTTCCAGCCACATCACAGCTGTTATGTTACTACTAATACAAAGCAAACTTTTTTGCTGTTTTTCTTTTAAACTATGAAAATGTTGTAAGAAAATGAAATGTTTCTCAGTGAGTTAGCATCACTTTATTAGTGGTTCAGATGAACAAATCAGTTTGCTGTGCAGTAAAGTGGAAGAAACACTTGCAGCGTTCCAGCACAGCTTTAGTGACAGTGAGCTGTTCACAGCAGCATAACCAATGAGTACACCTCCACAATGGAAAACAATATTTATTAGACGAGGAGTATATTGATTTTTGAATGTCACATTTCCAGGCCCTCACCTTCCCAGTTTAGTATAAGGAAGCTGGTGTATTTGTTTGGAAAGCTTGCTCTGTGGTTTTGGGAAGCCAGGCCCAGGTGCGGGGGACTCCTGCCCAGTCCAGAATGCATAGAAGTCCTATGGCACCTCCCACAGGTGGTGAGCCCATGGGAGAGTAGTGTCATCCGGGGTGGAGGCTCAAACTCATGACCCCCGACAGATTGAGTCTTGTGATCTACCAATTGAGGCTAACAGGAAGCTATGTTCCTTTGTGAGGTGTTCCCTCACCCATTTTACCTCAACTTATTTCTGCTGGTTTTCTGCCACCACAGCACAAGTGTAAATGCAGTGATGTAACCATGAAGTCACTGCAGATTGATCTGTGGATATAATTTTTCGAACCAAATTATATCCACAGACATTACTCTAACAGAACCAACCTGTCTGTCGTTTAATCAAAAGTATTCTTCCCCTTATTCTTTACGCATCTTGTGTGTCTTGCCTTTGAATTAAAATAAGGTGCAACACATCCATAATATGATGTTATAATATATTATAAAGGTGCGTGATGAGAAACAAACTCAACAAACTCAACAAACTCATAAAACACAAAATCCATCAACAGCCTCACATCTGTTGTTGTGGAAGAAAATTCCTTCTCAGTGAAATAACACATTTTTGAATGAAAACCACTTGGGGATAAAATCAAAGTGAAGTTCTGTATTACACCACCATCATGTGTCTCCTCTATTACTGCATTTAAGCTCCTGGTGATGGGGTACCGCAAGCGTGAAGTCTGCCTCCGCACAAATGGTGCAGTTGTTATTTTTGGACAGCATTGCAGAAGTTAGTGAGTTGGTTGAAACCGAATAGTTATCCAGGACACATTACTCTTGTGCCTCTGCTGGTTAATCAGCCAAAAAAAATAATTATTTTCATAATTTCATAAATTCTTTGCATTCATTGCAGATGAGACACTGTCCAAGAATGATCACGTCTTGAGTCAGCTTGTTTCCCAGATTAAAATGGTTAATTTGGGCTGTAAGTCTCCACTGTTAAAGCATGTTGTGTGTCACACTTGAGCAGGTGTTCATGATCCCCTGAAAAGATAACCCTGGGGATCTGAATCTCTTCCTGACTTTTTAGGGTGGATGGTTTTAACTACATGGTGTTTTTGCAACGTCAACAAACATGAAATGTTTGACAGTGACAGTCAGAGAGTGACATGTTATGTGATAACTTGTCATTGTGTGAGAACAAACTGATGAGGAGGATATGTCTGATGTTGAGTTCTTCAAATTGTCTCAAAAAGAAAAAATCAGAAATTGTGCAAAATAGTGCAAAAACTTTTAAAAGAAGTAAAACTGTAAAATGTTCTATGGGTGGAATGGCACTGTCACACCGACACAGGAGGATCAGCAGAGTCTGTATCCTCCTGCTGACATCAGAAAATTCCTGAAGGAACTAAAGGCAGCAGTGAAGGTGGAAGATCATTCCAGATCGGTTCCATGGTGTAATGGTTAGCACTCTGGACTCTGAATCCAGCGATCGAGTTCAAATCTCGGTGGGACCTGGTTGCTCTTTGTATTTTTGGGGCAGCCGTGGCGCAGTACATTAAGAGTGCAGCTTTGGACTTTGGACTGGCCTGAGATCGGAGGTTGTGGGTTCGATCCCATGATCAAAAGCGCCAAAAAATGGATCTGGTGGTGGTGAAGGAGACATGTCTCCTGCTTCTGCGACCATGGCTGTGGTGCCACTGAGCAGCACTGATCCACACCTCCTTCGGGGCACCTCACTAGGCAGCCCCTGCCCCAGCGTCTCTAGTGCATGTGCATGCTTGTGTGTGTGTGTGTGTTTACGTTCACTTGGTGTGGGTAAAATGCAGAGAGTAATTTCCTCAGGAGGGATCAATAAAGTAAATTAACAATTTTAAAAAGAGATACTGACAGATCAGGAAATTTCTACTTAAAAAAATGATACTGAAAGCCAAGACTCAAGTAACCACTGCTGGCATCTAAACACACTCTGTTCCTGTCTCTGTTTCTTCTTCTCTGTTTAGTTTCTTTTAGCTCTGCACTCTCCATGTGTGACTTCACAGTGGGCACTCTTAAACTTAATGGGGCAAGAGATAGACTTAAGAGAGCTGCTCTTTTTAAGCTGATGGAGCTAAAGAAAGTTGATGTTCTGATGATCCAGGAAACCCACAGTAACCTGGAGAATGAAGTTGATTGAAGGCAGGAATATACAGGACAGGTGTATTTGAGCCATAAGTCCAGTTGTAGCGGGGGGTGGGGATTGTCTTCTCCAGAAGTTTCAGTCCTTCCTCCTGTGTAGTTGAGGAAATCATCAAAGGCTGTTTAATGAAAATCACAGCTCAGTATGAAAAGGTGACTTTAGTTTTGTTAATATCTATGCACCAACCCATGGGGTGGACAGAGTGTTGGTGCTGAATGAACTGTGTGACAGACTGAGGGAGGTGATGGCTTCTGTCATACACACTGACCAGACTTAATGTGTACCTGGCAGGCTGATAAATGATAACATCACTCTAATTGGAGATGTCTTTGAGGTTTCTGGCTCACTGGGTGAAGATACTGGGCTGATCTCCATAGATCAGGAAAGAGCTTTTGACCAGGGAACACCAGTATATGTGGCAAACTTTAGCTGCTTTTGGGTTGAGTTCAGGTTTTATTGGCATGATCCAGGTTCCTTACGGATACATTGCGAGTCTGAAAATGAATGGGGGCCTTAGTGCTCCTTTTGATGTTCAGAGAGGGGTCAGACAGGAGATGTCCTCTGCTTGATTTGATTCAATCTTCAAATAAGAAGTCCATTTGCCTTCAATCAACCCTTAGGACATGCAGACTTACAGTGGAGAATCCTGCATGGCACTGTGGCAGTGAACTCTTTTATTTCTGTCCTTGACTCTGCAGTTGAGGATGTATGTCCCTTCTGTGGTCAGGGAGAGACAGTGTGTCATAGTTTCTCTGAATGTGTACGTTTGACAACTCTGTTTGCTCTGTTGGAAGCCATCTTTGGTAGGTGTGGTGAACCTTTCACAAAGCATGTTTTTATTTGTGGTATAAGTACAGCCACCAGAAGAAGAGTAAGTGTCAGTTTTTAAATTTTGTCATAAGGCAAGCTAAGATGGCAGTGTATGTGAGAAGGAGGAGGAAGGTGGAAGACATACTGGATGTAGATCTGCTCACAGTCTTTGTAAAAGGGGTGAAGTCCAGGCTCATGACAGATTTCAGTTATTAAGCTGTCAATGACATGGACAGTTTTCTATGAGGTCTGGGTTGTTGCAGATGGAGACATGCTCTACTCAGTAAAAAAGAGGCACAATTAATTTTTAGAAATGTCCTGATGTGACGATGGTGATGATGATTTAATGTGGTATAAAGCGATTTTTGTTTTGAGTGTACCGTGGATAGATAATACAACAAAGGTATGGTTAAAATCAAAATCTCTATCTCTCACATAAATGAAAAAGGCTTGGTCGGATAAATGAGAGAGGTTTGTCAGACCAGGTCTCTTCTAGGACCTTTTGACAATGAAATGCCTCATGGTGGAGACGCTTGAGGCTACTGGTTATCTCATACTCTCAAACCCTATAAACAGGCTCTTTATACATGCTAAAACGCCACCAACAAATCCAGTATTGAATAGGGACATTAATCATCTGGATTTCTCCACAAATCCAAGCACAGAAGCCATGAAAAATGACCTTTTCCACCTAACAAGAATTTTCTGACTGCTCATTGTCTGATAAAGTTTGTTACTATCTTTGATTACTTACAAGTCCATTTTATCCAACACTGGCTCAGACACACATGAATGAACCACAGTAATCTAGGGACAAGCGTTTTTGGTTCACTCTCAATCAAAGATGGGGAGAAAAGGCTTACAGCACCTGGTATTCCCAGGCGGTCTCCCCATCCAAGTACCAACAGAGAACCACACACACGTACACACTCACACCTACGAGAGATGAAGAACCCTCTGAAACCAGTACTGGAGTCCTTGAAGGAGGACTTATTATGGACTGACAGAAGACAGAAAGACACTTTACACTCATTTCTACCAGCAGTCAGCAGACACTCATGAGAGCACCTTTACACCTCACTCTGATAAAAGAGACACAGCCCAATTCAGCTTCTGCACAGCTCTGAAGGACAAACACTGCTGTGACTGTATTTAGAGGCAACATACTATGATTCACATTAACAACTGACAATCATGTCACTAATAAAACATTCAATTCAACAGCTAATTAATAAGCCAACAGTAGAACACTGTAAAATTGAAGGAGAACAGGATTAAAATGCAGAGAGAAATACTGAGGCAAGCTGGATGAGTGAGGTGAGTCATTAATGGATGATATGGAGGCCAAGAATTCATCAATACAGAAGATTAACCATGAGGGAAACTAAAATACAAAACCAGGAAATAGATTCTACATTGCAGGTAGTGAATCATTTGCTTGATGATCAAGGTGATTATTTCAAAGAAATGTGCCTTTAAAACAGGCAAAGAGACAAGGAATGAAGGGAACACAGAGTTAGTGCACATGGGAGGCAGCAGTAACTGGGAACAGGATCAACATTTTGATTTTCATGTAATATTCTACAAATATCAAACTCTCACAATGAACATTATTACTTCTCTGTAATTACATCTGAACGGCCTGTTAATAAACTAAAAGTAAATCTAGCGCATCCAGGGCAGTTGCTAGGAATTCTTGGCCCCTGAAAGAATATCAGTGTGGGCCCCTCTACCCCATTCATTGCCACCTTCAATTTTCTTGTTTTTCAGTGTTCTTGACGGTTCCTGGTGTAATACACTCAATTTGTTTCCTTTTTACGACGAACGACTTCACAAGTCAGAGTATCATTATATAAATTATGTATTATTAGTTGTCTTATTCTCATTTCACTGATTAGCAACATGTTATTACACCTCTGATTACAAATACATTTTCTTTTTATGACTTGCTATTTTTTTTTTTTATGATTTTCAGATCAGTATCATCATAAAGACAGAATGCATTCTATTCCTGCAAATACATTTTTCAATTAACCACTCAACAAATAGGTAGTGGGTATTTTATTATATTTAACAATCAAGCACTGATATGCAAAAAAAACAAAGTATACTGGCTCAAGATAGTCCACAAGTAAATATGGAGCATTTAACTTAAATGTGCAAGTAAAACAAAGAGCACATGGAATACGTTGTTGTAAAACAAAAATCAAAAAAACAACAACAAGCCTCATCTAATCTCAGTTTAAGTTTAAACTGGCTTGTTTATTCAATATAAGTCTCATCAGAAAAGCCCAATGCCGGGCCTTTTTTGTAAACAAATTCGCTGATGAGGTCTTTGAAGTCCAACTGTCGGCTTAGCTGACTTTCAATTGAAAGTCTAGCAAGGCTATTTAGCCTCTCCTGGCTTGTTGTGGATCTGAGATAGTTCTTAACTAGTTTCAGTTTGCTAAACGCCCTTTATCCACCTGCAACAGTCACAGGTAACGTACAGAAGATTCGGATGGCAACACATACTTCACCAAAATGCTCTGAAGCTGAAGTTTACAAATGGAATTCAGCAGTTCAAGGGAGAGTGGCAGTCTGAAAATGTGGCACTATAAACAGACCTCAAATGTTGCACTTCACTTTCAAAATTAGCACTAAGATCCTGTTTGTATTTGCTTGTTAATGAATGGCAAACTGAGTGAATCTGATCATCTTTTAAATCCTTGATTTTCAGTATTGCAGCAAATTCCTCACAGATATTTGCAATGGATTGAAAGCGGGTGTCCAAGGCACAGATGATGTTATCTAAAGCCACATAGAAAACACTGTTGCGAAACAGATTTGATTCCGTCTCCTGTTGGTTTCGGTTTGTTTGTTGGCTGACTGGAAATCAATGGGAACATCCATAGCTTCTGCGATGAGGGAAGCCTCTGCAAGGAAGTCATCCCATGAGTCGCCAAAGACCTGCATTTCTTCCTTCAGTGCCTCTATATTGGCTGCTTCTACATCTAGTGTAATTTTTTCCTGACTGCAGAATTATGTTTCTGTTTTCAATGGACTGCAGTATTTTTTTTCCAAACAGTCAGGAGAACAATGGCTTTAAAAAGATGTAAAATAACTCCTGAGACCAGTGACCTCTGATTTGACTTCATTAGTCAAGCTGCATCTAGCAAGGATGCTATCCAGGGCCTCAGGAGTGATGGTAAGTGATTTGCCACTGGTTTAACAGCTGCTATGCTGGCACTCAACGGGTATCAGACATGCGGTGAAGGAGCAGCCAGTCTTTTCTTTGAGAATGGCCCATCTCTGGCTGGCACTGAAGATATTGTACTGGCGATTCAAACACCCGAAAAATGTTGAAACATCGGTACATGTCTCTGCAGCATGTACTCCAACAAGATTTAGAGTATGTGAGGCACATGGTGAATATGTAGCAAGTGGATTTATTTTCCTTATGTCAGCCTGGACCCCTTTAACTTTTCTTGACATGTTAGAGCCATTGTCAAAGCCCTGGCCTCTGCAATCTGCAATGTCAATGTGGTGCTCCTCTAATGTCTTCAGTATCATCTCTGATATTTCATGGCCAGTCTTGCCACTGAATTCTTCAAACTGCAAGAAATGTTCAGTTACATCCCACTGATCATTAGCCTTCTGAGCGACATATCTCAGCAGAATTAACAGAATGGCAAATTTCTTGAGGCCAGAAAAAGAGTAACATCTAACATTCTCTCAAGAATAGCTTTGTTTCTGTCAACTTCAAGTTGGATTTCTTGTTGCAGATGGCTGTCTATCCCTTTTGCTTCCATCAAAGAATATCTCAGATTTTTCCACTTGAGGTAGCAGGTTTTGTGCGCCTTGCAACCTTCATGGTCAGGGACTGACTGACTTAAGTGCACTGGCTGATGGTTTTAGGCCATCACAGGAAAATAACATGCATAGTACAGTATATTGCCTTGCACTTTCACTGTACATTAACCAGTCTCTCTTCTGTTTTTCCCATCCATTTGTTGACTTTGTATACTCTAAATACTCTGGAAATTTCCTTCCATCTGAATCCTTTGGCAGATCTCTCTGAGTGGCTGTGGCTAGCTTTATGACAATTATCTCACGATCATGGTCTGTGAGCTTCTCTGGCAATAATCCTGGGTCACATTGTAAATATTCTTTCTCCTTGTTCTCTCTTTCCTGTCTTTCTGCACTTCCTGTGCTCTGACTTTCTTCAGCAGTTCATGACTGCAACAGCTTTGATCTGCTTCACAATTCCTTCACTATCTGAAGTAGCCTTGCTGCGAACTTGGGCCTGGCTCTGTCAGCAGCAACAGTGACATAAATTGAGTTATTAAAAAAATGTAGCCTATATTTTGCTATTATATAATTGAAATAGCCAAGGTGTTGATTAATGTCTTAGTCACTGCCATTAGGACAGCTGTTCACTAATAAACCAAAACAGCCAACCAGTGTCTACATCACTCCCTCACCATCAAAGGCATCAGCTGGGAATGAGCATCTGCTGTGAGGTCAAACTCAGATGAAGCAGCCACTGCTGATTCTGGAGCAGCAGAGCATAAAGGTTTATTGTTACATTATATATATTGTAAACATTCAATGTTATGTTTCATGGAAAAAACTAATGCAGAACTAACCTATTCTTGGACAAAATCTAAATGGGCTTCTTAGTACCATAGCTCTAGGTGGACAGCTTCACTTTCTCAGGCAAAAAATATTTTTAAACCATTCAAAAAAGTCAGTGTAAACTGTCCAAAATTCTTTATAGTCTTTTTTACTTTGTTGTTGTCAGCTATTATGGTGTCTTTTATTTTATATTGCTATGAAAACAAACAACAACAACAAATCTTTGAACATTTAACTTCTTGGTATTTAGGCAATTCAAATGTCCCACTAATAACATTTTACAAGACCACATTGAACACATCATGATAACATAGCTTGACCTTCGTCAGATGTTCATAGTACTAGTAGATCTTGAATGCGTCATAATACAATTCAATGCAGCCTCTGAGTGAGAAGCATACTGGAGCACTGTCCGACAGTGATATGTGTGAAACACACAGTCACTGACTGTAGCCCCTAAATTAGTAAGCGTTCAGTTATAGCTACTCTAGGAACCGTTACTCTACAATGAACTGGCGACTTTTTATTTTTTTAAATGAACTGGCGACTTGTCCAGAGTGTAAGGCATGGCCAGATGACAGTTAACATAGGGCTCCAGCCTGCGCCCAAATCAAACAATAATGTTACAGACAGAAATGAATGAACAAAGTAGCCCTAATTGTTTTCAGCCGCCCTCGGTAGTTTTACTCTCACCATTCACAGAAAAAAAGTTTTTTTAATGTCCTGGGCCCCTGCTCTGCTGCTCCTACTCCTGGCCTCCTTCTCAAGTCTTTTTTGGTGTCGGACTTGTGTTTTTGGGAGCCATCCTAACCCTACTGGAGTTAAGCTTGCGCTCCGCTCACTTGAGGAAGAACGAACAGCGGTGTGGACCAAACCGTTTTTTAAAAAGGGCCAAGGGGTTATTAAATTATTAAAATTAGAATATTGTATGACTTGTGGCTTTTGTTTTAATTCAGAGTCATTCGTATGAATATATATTAGTTCAGTGTATGCATAATCATTTTGTCATAGAGGCTACTGGGGGCTGTGTGTGGGCCCTAGCGGGCTGTGGGCCCTTATAATTGTCATCACCTTTCCCCCCTATCTGTGTAGGCGCTGCTCTCCTTCTCTTTAGCCACGAAAAGAGGAGAGAAGAACTTTCTCTTTCTCTGCTTCTCTACTCTTCTCTCTTTCTCATCTCTCTTTCTCTTCCCTCCACAGAGAGAAAAAACTCTCTCTACAGTGTTACTACAATATAAGGAATGCTGTAAAGAAGGCGAAGAACAGAATATTGTGAATGGAGGCATGAGCAGAATGCTGTAGAAGAAAGCGTGTAGAACAGAATATTGTAGAATAGAACATAGAACAGACTGCTGTGGAACAGAACATATAACAGAATACTGTAGAATAGAGCGTGAGAGCAGAATGCTGTAGAATAGAAGCGTAGAACAGAATGCTGTGTGAGAGAACACAGATCAGAATGCTATAGAATAGAGCATGAGAATACTGTAAAATAGAACTTAGAAGAGAATACTGTATAATAGAACATAGAATACTGTAGAGAGAGAGCATGAGAACAGAATGCTGTAGAATAGAGATGTAGAAAGCAGATGCTGTGGAATGAGGCGTAAAACAGATGCTGTCTAATAGAGCGTAGAACAGAATGCTGTGGGAATGGGCGTGAACAGAGATACTATGAATAGAGCATGAGAACAGAATGCTGCAGTACAGAGCGTAGAGACAGAATGCTGTGGGAATAGAGGCATGGAGAACAGAATGCTGTGCAGAACCGAGGCGTGAAAACAGAATGCTGACTAATGGGGCGATAGAACAGAGATGCTGTAGAGAATAGAGGCGTAGAACAGAATGCTATAGAATGAAGGCATGGAACAGAATGCTGCAGTATGGGGCATGGAGACAGAATACTGTGCAGAATGAGGCATGGAACAGAATACTGTAGAGACCGGGCGATAGAGACAGAATGCTGTAGAATGGGCGTGAGAGCGGAATGCTGTGAGAGAGAGAACACAGAGCAGAATGCTATAGAATAGAGATGCAGAGTGCTATAAAATAGAACTTTGAAGAAAATGCTGTATAATATGGGCATAGAATACTGTAGAAAAGAGCACATGAAGAGAACACTGTAGAGAATGGGGCGTAGAGACAGAATTCTGTAGAATAGAGGCACGTAGAACACTGTAAAAATAACTTAGAAGGGAATACTGTATAATGAGAATGTAGAACACTGTAGAGAGAGCAGCAGAGACAGACAGGCAGAACAGAATGCTGTGAGACGAGGGCGATAAAACAGATGCTGTCTAATAGGGCGTGAGACACAGAATGCTGTAGAATAGAGCGATGAGAACAGAATACTATAGAATGAGAGCATGAGACAGAATACTGCGGTATAGAGCGTGGAACAGAATGCTGTGAGAATAGAGCATGAACAGAATGCTGTGGAGAGACCAGGGCGTGGAACAGAATGCTGCAGAATAGAGAGCGTGGAGAGCAGAATGCTGTGAGAGAGAACACAGAGCAGGATGCTATAGAATAGAATGCAGGAGATACTATAAAATAGAACTTAGAAGAAAATGCTGTATAATGGAGCATAGAATACTGTAGAAAGAAAGAGCATGAGAGAGAACACTGTGGGAATGGGGCATTAGAACAGAATTCTGTAGAGATAGAGACGTAGAACACTGTAAAAATAACTTAGAAGGAATACTGTATAATAGGGAATGTAGAGACACTGTAGAGAGAGGCGTAAAGACAGAGGCGTGAGAGCGGAATGCTGCAGTATAGAGCGTGGAACAGAATACTGTGGGAATGGGGCATGAACAGAATGCTGTGGGGCGAGGCGTGAGACAGAATACTGTGAGAATGGGCGTGAGAGCGGATGCTGTGAGAGAGAACACAGAGCAGATGCTATGGAATGGGGAGATGCAGAGTGCTATAAAATAGAACTTTGAAGAAAATGCTGTATAATAGAGCATAGAATGCTGTGAAAAGAGCATGAAAGAGAACGCACTGTGGAATAGAGCATTAGAACAGAATTCTGTAGAATAGGGGCAGTAGAACACTGTAAAAATAACTTAGAAGGGAATGCTGTATAATAGAATGTGCAGAACACTGTAGAAGAGAGCTTTGATAGAACAGAGCATGGAGAACAGAATACTGTGGGGAACCGAGGCGTAAAAACAGAATGCTGTCTAATAGAGGCGTAGAACAGAATGCTGTAGAATAGGGGCGTAGAACAGAATGCTATAGAATAGAGCATGGAGACAGAATGCTGCAGTATGGAGGCGTGAACAGAGATGCTGTAGGGAATGGGGCATGGGAGACAGAATGCTGTGCAGAACCCGGGCGTGGAACAGAATGCTGTGGAATAGAGCGTTAGAGCGAGATGCTGCAGAGAGAGAGAGACACAGAGCAGATGCTATAGAATAGAATGCAGAATACTATAAAATAGAACTTAGAAGAAAATACTGTATAATGGAGCATAGAATACTGTAGAAAAAGAGCATGAGAAGAGAGAACACTGTAGAATAGAGCATAGAAGACAGAATTCTGTAGAATGAGAGCGTAGAACACTGTAAAAATAACTTGAGAGGGAATGCTATGTAATAGAATGTAGAACACTGCAAGAGAGAGGCATTGAGAACAGAGCGTAGAGGCGGAATGCTGTGGAGAATGGAGGCAGTAGAGGCGGAATACTGTGGGAATGAGGCATGAGACAGAATGCTGTAGAATGGGAGCGTGGGAATGGGATGCTGTGAGAGAGAGCGTGAGAACAGAATGCTGTGAATGGGAACACAGAACAGAATGTTGTAGAACAGAACATAGAACAGAATGTTGTAGAACAGAACATAGAACAGAATGCTGTAGAACAGAGCGTAAAACAGAATGCTGTAGAATAGAACACAGAACAGAATGCTGTGAGATAGAGCATGGAGACAGAATACTGTAGAAAAGAGCATGAGAACAGAATGCTGTAGAATAGAGACATAGAACACTGTAAAAAATAACTTAGAAGGGAATGCTGTATAATAGAGATGTAGAACACTGTGAGAGAGAGAGCGTGGGAACAGAATGTAGAGACAGAATGCTGGTGAGATAGAGCATGCAGAGAACAGAATGCTGTGAGAGGCAGCGTAGAGACAGAATGCTGTGAGAGAGAGAACACAGAACAGAATGTTGTGGAACAGAGCGTTAGAGACAGAATGCTGTAGAGAACAGAGCGATAGAACAGAATGCTGTAGAATGGAGGCATCAAAACAGAATGCTGTGAGAATAGAACACAGAACAGATATAGAATAGAGAGCATGGAGACAGAGATGCTGTAGAGAATGATGGAACATAGAGCGGAATGCTGTGAGAATGGGGGCGTGAGATGGAATGCTGTAGAATGGGGAGCATTGAGAACAGAATGCTGTGAAGAGAACACAGATCAGAATGCTATAGAATAGAATGCAGAATGCTGTAAAATAGAGACTTAGAGAGAATGCTGTATAATGGAGACATGGGAATACTGTAGGAAGTGAGCGTGGAACAGAGCACGTAGAACAGGGCAGTAGAGACAGAATGCTGTAGAATGGAAGCGTAGAGCGGAATGCTGTAGAGATAGAAGCATGAACAGAATGCTGTAGAGATAGGGCATTAGAGATGGAATGCTGTGAGAGAGAGCGTAGAGAACAGAATGCTGTGGAATGGGACACACAGAACAGGATGTTGTAGAGAGACAGAACATAGAACAGAATGTTGTAGAACAGAACATGGAACAGAATGCTGTAGAGACAGAGACGTAGAGACAGAGCGTGAGAACAGAATGCTGTGAGAATAGAGGCGTAAAACAGAATGCTGTAAGATAGAACACAGAACAGAATACTGTAGAATAGAGCATGCAGAACAGAATACTGTGAAAGAGCATGCAGAACAGAATGCTGTAGAATAGAGACATAGAACACTGTGAGAGAGAGAACATAGAACAGAGCATTAGAGACAGAATGCACTGTACCAGAGGCATTAGAGCGAGGAATACTACAGAATGGGAGCATGGAACAGAATACTGTACAGATAGAGCGTAGAATGGAATGCTGTGGAGAGAGAAGCGTGGAAGAACAGAGATGCTGTGAAGAGAGAACACAGAGAACAGAATGTTGTAGAGACAGAGCGTGAGAACAGGAATGCTGTGGGGAACAGGGCGATGGGACAGAGATGCTGTAGAATGGGGGCGTAAAACAGGAATGCTGTACAGAATAGACACAGAACAAGAATAGAGATAGAGGCATGAGACAGAATGCTGTGAGAAAAGAATGCAGAACAGAATGCTGTGGGAATGGAGACATAGGCGGAATGCTGTGAGAATAGAGGCGTAGAGATGGAATGCTGTAGAATGGGAGCGTGGGAACAGAATGCTGTAGAAAGAGAACACAGATCAGAGATGCTATGGAATAGAATGCAGAATGCTGTGAAATAGAACTTAGAGAAGGAATACTGTATAATGAGACATAGAATACTGTAGAGAAGAGAGAAGGCAGAACAGAATGCTGGCAAATTGAGCGTAAAACACTGTAAAATATAAATTAGAGAGGGAATACTGTATAATGTAGAATGTAGAGATACTGTGAGAAGAGAACACAGAACAGAATACTGTAGAACAGAGCGTGGGAACAGAATACTGTATAATGGAGCGTAGAACAGAATGCTGTAGAATGAGGCGTGAAGCCGGAATGCTGTAGAGAAGAAGGCGTGAGAGCGGAATGCTGTAGAATGGGGCGTAGAAGCGGAGATGCTGTAGAAGAGGCGTGGAAACGGAATGCTGTAGAAGAGAATGTGAGAATGGAATGCTGTAGAACAGAATGTAGAATGGAATGCTGTAGAAGAGAGCATTAGAACAGTGTGGTGGCCAGGGTCTTGGGGTGTTTTGTTAAATACTTGCTTATGCTATACCTACCTATCTATACTTTGTTTCTGATGTGCACTGAAATATGGGGATTTAGGGGTTTCAGCAGGTTGTTTACCTGATAGACACCAGCTGTTTTGTGTATCACTCTCTGTCTAGACAGACACCAGCTGTTTTGTGTATCACTCTTTGTCTAACACTATTGAACCTTGAGAGCTATTATTAAAGCATGTAGGAGTAAAACTGAGATAAGATTTTGCTTGGACAGTTTTAAAAATAAATAATGAAACTTCCTGACACCATTAGATAACAACATATACCCAAAGGTACATCCGAGTGGAAGGGCCTATAACTCATCAAGGAGAAAAAGACACCATTATAACTCAGACCTGTCAAGTACACCTGAAAAATAAGATTTAGTGAGAAGTGGTTGACACTGATAAAAACTAGCTAATATTAATTACGGAAATAGGAAGAGGACATGCCCAAACATGTCAAAAACAAGCATGAACATGTCCCTGAGAACAGGTGCAATACCATATAAAATATGATGTACATTTGACTAAGTTTCAGTTGTTCCTGCAGGACTGCTCATGCTCTTGAACTCTGTATTGAGGAATAAAGCATCCTGGACTCAACTTCTCTGATCTCAGCCTCTGGTTGACTCTGTGCATTACTCTGACTAAAGATCTGAAAAAACCAGATTCTACAGGAGACAAAAGAGTACAAGAAAGAGGTGTGGGGCCTCAGCTGGGCCTGAGCTCTGCTTCAACTGGCCATTGACTGGGGTTCAGCCACCCAGCCTGCAGAAAATCCACATCAGCGTAATGCTGTAGAATAGAGGCATTAGAAGCGGAATACTGTGAATAGAGGCAGAGAACAGAATGCTGTAGAATAGAGAGCATAGAACGGAGATGCTGTAGAATAGAACACTGTAGAAAGCAGAATGCTGTGGAATAGAGCAAGTAAAACAGAATGCTACCTTAGAATGAAACAGGCAGAACAGAATACTGGCAACAGAATAGAGACGTGCCAGAGCGGAATGCTGGCAGAAGGAAGAACACAGAACAGAATGCTGCCCAAATAGAGCGCATGAGAACAGAATACTGTAGAATGGGAATGTGAAGCAGAGTGCTGTAGAGATGAGAGCGTGGAACGGATTGCTCTAGAAGAAGCATTAAGACAGAGATGCTGTAGAAATAGAGCGCAGAACCAGAGATACTGTGGAGATAGAATGTAGAACCAGAATGCTGTGAAAGAGAACACAGATCAGGGAACTACTGTAGAGTGGGCAGTAAGAACACTGTAAGACTATAACTTAGAAGAATACCTTATGTTCGCTTACAGAGAAAGAGAGTTTTCTCATCTCTTTCTCTGTAAGTAACTATATAATTAATAGATAAATTGAGATTGGAATTGATGGCAATAAAATAAGAGTTAGAATGAAATCCTCCATCATCTCTGCCCTTCATTTTCCTTCTGAAGTAGATAAAGATAAGATAAAACTTCAATTTTTCCCTGATAGAGAAATTACACTATTACAACAACAAGGCTTGAATTTCAATAGAGCACAAGAGCACTCCAGAATATACAGAGATAATGTGAATAATGCTGGATAGAATATAGAGGCTAGAATAGGCTCCAGAAAAGGTATTAGAAACAATAATAATAATAATAAATACATAAGCAGTATGCAATGAAATGACTAATAATGCACTGTTTGAACAATGAGAGAAATAAAAAAGAAAGAAAGGCAGCACATATGGCACCAGTAACTTTAAGTCCAGGAGTAGGTAATGTGTGTGTTTTGTGTGTGCACGTAATAGCTGCTCAACACAGTTGGTTGTGATTCAACTGAAGTGGAAAGAAGAAAATATTTTCTTGAATCCACCACATCAGCAACTTGCCATTGAGGAAATATCCAAATTACAAGTAGGCCGTTACAGGCCATGAATGGAGACAAAGTGGTAAATGCACGGCTCCAAAAGTCACAATTGGAAAGAGAATCCAGATGTCTCAAATTACAAAGTGTGGATACATTACAGATGGCTATTTACTATGTGGTAACTGACTGAGGAGTGTACTGCATATGTTGGAAATAAAGCTCTTTAACTTCTGTATGCACAAACTGAGTAACAGATAACGATAATAAGTAACAAATCAGCATTATGATTATTGCTTCTTAGAGTACTACATTGCTTGCCTTCAAAGGAAACTTTGCGGAAGAGATTTACACATAAGAAAATGAAAAAAGCAAAGAAGGAAAGAAAGAAAGAAAACATAATCTCAACAAATATGTATAGTGTAGTTTGTTTCAAAATCACATTTACACTTACTACTAGCAAAATTTGTGAAAATTTTGTCAATTTTTCAGAAAATATATTTGATCATGCAAAACTTTTTCTTTCTCATTCAGAGTTGAAGTAGTCCAACCAGAAATTATTTATTACTCACATAATTATATTTGCTCTTTTTAAATCGCAGAGAGACAAATTGAGAAACACCCAAAATGGCCCCTGATCAAGAAAGTGCTCCATACCCTTGAAGTTTTGGCCTGATACTAACACACAAGTTGGCCTGGAAACAGCTTTAGAAAATACCCCAAGGGTCACTGTCTCCACACCTGTCTCACCTGTTTGGCTGTAATTAGTGTATGTGTGTAAAAAAATCAGGTAGTCTATAGGCTCCTGACAGATCCCTACACATTTCATCTAATACTGCACTGACTTTGCTATGAATTCTGAACCATGGGAAAGCAAAGAACTATGAAAGAACCTACAAGAGAAAGGTGTTTGAATTTTTAAGAAAGCAGGAAAAGGATAGAAAAACATATCCAAACCGATGGCCAATTGCCGATCAGTAGTACTCAAGGTCCTGATGAAGAAGTGGAAATATGGACCTATGTTGGGGAAACCAACTACGACTCAGATATGAGCAAAGAGAAAACTTCAACTATACAAAAGTGGCAGGAAGGGTATTGAGGATGCAAGAAGAAAAAAGCCAGAGAAATAGCAGCAGGCTGACATATAGAGCTTCTCTACACAGAAAAGTGCTCTTTGCTGGATTATCAAAGGTCTGTTTTAAGCAAAGAATTTGGAACAATTAAAAACAGTGATTGAAGAAGAGATGGGAGGAGATTACCCCTCAACAGTGTGAAGAAACAAATTGGGAACATACCAATGGAAAGATTAAGCGTACTGCTTACTAGCCCTGGCAGGAGTACTAAATGTAGATTCTGTTATATGATGCTTTATCTTTGTCGATTTTGAAGACATTCTTTGCTATTTATTAGCTTTTGATAGCAACAATGTTGAAGAACTGACATGTGTTTCCATGAAGAATTTACTTTTACTTTAATTTTTGTCTTGTAACAATAAACAAAAGAAATGATTTTTGTTTGTCTGTCACAATGCAGCCACATCTTGGCAGAAATCCTAAAAGATTTTTTCTACCAAATATTTCATGATAATATTTGAGATTGTGTAATAAAATTTGAAGAAATTGTCCCAAAACTTTTTCACACTGTATATATATAATGTGCTTATTGAATTGGAGCAAGAAACAGGTTGATGCTCTGAGCTTAGAACCAGAGTGTACATCTTGTGCTGAAATAAATGTCCTGCTAATAAGCTGGGACTTGACCAGTCCCAAAAAGGATCCTGGTTTGAGGTTTCCCCACATACTGAGGCGGGACGCCACTGGCTGTAGTCACCCAAAAGGTTGTCTAAGGCATTAGGGGTTTCACTGCGGAGGAGTTGTTGGGAACGGGCTTTTTTGACCCTCACCCCCTCCTGTCCACATGCGGGAAAACCCTCCCACATGGGGGGGTTTTGAATGGGTAAACAAGACCAAATAAAAACCCCTTTTTGGATATAAGCACTATGAAAAATGACGGGCAAAAATATAGAATAGCAAATAGTGGAGGCAGAGCAAAAAGTGTATTACTTTACGTACACAAAAAAAATCAGTGCGGGTTTAAAGATACAAGTTGATGCAGGGATTTCCATTTTTGTTTTTAAGGTTATTGTAGACAGTGTGTGGTTTTATGTTTAAAAACTTGATAACAGACTTCTATCAAATTTTGACACTGATTGGAATGAGCCAAGCCAAATTTAGTAAATGCTTTTATTGATTACTTTTTTAAAGGGGAGATATGAGATAACTATCCCGGGTGTGAGAATCGGGATTTTGAGGAGAAAAAAAAACATAAAAAAGGGAGTGGAATAAAACGAGTAAAAAGCTTCACACCCAAATTCATTCGGGTTTGCTACATTCACCGCGGGGAACCCCGGACGTTTTATCACCTGTATCACAGTAAGGGGGAAAAAGGGAGCAGAAAAAAAGGGAAAAACGGAAATAACCAGAGCTGCCTCCCTTTTTTAGGTTCTCAAGTGTTTGAGGGTCGGGGGAAAATCTCGTTTCGGGTTCCACTGAAGAATGGTTTAATACGTACAGAAGAAAATTTTTGGGACTAAGAACCCCATACCTGAGGACACACACCCACACAAAAACCCCGAGAGGACTCTAGAAATACACGGATTAGAGAAAACAGTGATAAAAGTCAGGGTAAAAAAACTGTCATAAAACTGGATTGTTGGGAAAAAGGGGGGGGGGAGATAGTGCTCGGGTTTTTCATCTGAAAGTCTTTTCATTTTCCCTCTTTTTGTTTGTTTTTTTTTGGCATCTGTTGTTTTCCTAGAAGGGGGGACTGCTTTAAAGTAAACTAAACATACAAGGATTAAAAAGCCCTGGTCCTGGCTTTTCAACAAAGAATAAGCTAAAAATTTAAACTTTTTCCAAATGGATTTAGGCCCTTCATTTTGGGTGTTATTAAACCCCCAATACTTATAAGGGCCCCCCCAAGGACAACGCCCATCGCCTGATTCTCACCCACTGAAACTGCCACCAAATTTCACTTTGAAAATCAAAGCCTACCTGCTCTGCAGCAGGAGCCCGCCTTTTGTCCTCCTGGTCCTGATTTTCCCTGCCCTTTTCTTTTTGTCCAACCCCAGCACCGCCTCCCCCCTCCGGGCCGGGGTTTGACTGAGAGGATTCCCTCTTCTTATCCCCCCTCATTTTCTTGGTCACTGCTCCTATGGGGGCTGTTTGAGGAAGTTGGGGGCAGCTTCAGGGGGGTTACCTGATCCCGGGGGGCAGGCAGGGACAGGTGTTGACCTCTGGGGGGGAGCCGGGGTGGGGGTGATTTCAAAAAAAGACAGATGTCAGGCCAAATTTAAAATTTTGAAACCAAAAAAAATAAAGAAAATATCTAGGGACTGTGTTTTTGTGTTGATGGTAAAAAAATCAGTGGGAGGCTGTCCCAGTTCAGGTGTTTTGAGAGGGACCATGGGAGCTGGAAGGTGGATGCTGCAGGGAGGCCCGGGACCGGTTTTAAAACCGGGGACAACCTGTCTGGGGGAGCAGCTGTTTCCTCAGGTTCGGACTTGATACTTGATCAGATTAAGAGTGCGGGCATCCGAACTTGTTTTTTGGAACCTCCAGGTGTCCAAGGCAGAAACCCAGAAAAGGACTGACCCCATAAGACTGGGGAATTTTTTCACCCCCCCATCAAACATGTAAAAAAGTTTGAGGGGATATGGGAAAAATGCCCTGGTCCTGAGGGACAGATGGGGAGCACCTCCTCCCCCCTGTCTGTGGTTTAGAAAAGAGCGGGAGAAGACAGAAGGGGGGTAACACCCTATTTCATCTAATGTCACAAAGTACCATTTTTATGGTTTCCACATGTACACCGCCTCCCCATGCAAAAGGGGAGCGTGTTCAGTCTTCCTGACCTCCTATAGTCCATTGACCTCCTTTCTTGTGATGTTCAGGATGAAGTTTTCTGTTAACCACTGGTCAGATTCTGCCCTCTTTCTGTAGGGGGTCTCATCATTTTTGGGATATGAGCCCCACCACGTGGTGCCCCGGCAAATTTCCCCCCAAATGTTTTGGGGTGGAGGGGAGCAGTCATGGGGAAGAGGGTGGGGGGGCTGAGGACACAACCTGGGGGGGCCCAGTGTTGAGGACGGGGGGCAAGAGTTTCCCATCCTTCCTCACCACCTGGGGCCTGGGTGGGAAGTCACTGATCCAGGAGCGGGCGTTGTTGAAAACCGGTGGGGAGTTTTCAGGCCAGATGTTGGGGAACAGTTTTAAAAGGCTGAACTGAAGTCACAAATAGCATCCTCAAAGTTTTAGATGCTGCGGGGAGTCAGGGGGGGAAAATGCTAACGAGCAGCTTTCCCCCAGAACGGCCCCCCTGGGGAAAACTGAGGCTGCCAGGCGCGGGGAGGGGCCCCTGATGTACTTTGGGAGGATCCTCTCCAAATTCATGAGGACGGGAGCAGGGGACAGGTCGAATCATTGAGGCAGGTGATGGCTTTGGGGCAAGGCACAATGATGGAGGACCGGGCAACGGGGACTGGGGAAAAGTCGGGACAGGTTGAAATGCCCAAAAACCCTGCCAGTTGCTCGGGCATGACTTCAGGGTGGGACCCCCCCCTTTGTCGGGACCTGCAGCCTTGTTGTGTTGATCCTCCCGGGCGGAGGTCATTTTGGAGCCAAGACGAAGTGTACTGCACCTCTGTCTGAGGAAGATGTCAGTCCTTCTGCTGCGGACGGCGTGCCAAAAGTTTTTTTTAAGGGCAGGGGGATCATGGCTGACCTGCTGGTCGCCCGGTTCACAAAAAAGAGAAAACTGCACTACACAAGAGAAGGGGCCAAAAAAAGGAAGATATTTAAAAAAGAAGTTAGAGGGGGAGGAGAAAAGATAAATATGTCGTAAAGGATGGGGTGAATGATGAGGCCTTAGTGTTGAGGCCAAATTTTTTGACATGGATTATTTCAGCTCACAGTTTTTAACCTTGTATAAGGGGACTTTCCATTTTTGAGCACTGTTTCCCGACACAAGCACCAACAAAAGGATTTTTTTAAACAGGGTGTGTAGGAAGGTGAATTTTTTAACAGGCCCAAAACCAAAAATAGATCTAGGAAAGACTGAGTGGAGATGTCCAAAAGCAGTCCCATGAGCCTGGATAGAAGTTTGTTATGGCAGAAGCAGAGATGGCCATGTAATGGTGTCCAGGGTTTTCCTTCCCCCCGGGTGATCACACCAACCTTTCCCATTTGTTTTGCCGGGATGAGGCCCCGGGGGCGGTCAAAGGGCTGGATCAGCTGATGTTCACTGAGCAGCGTTCGGAAGCCCCGGATAAACACCATGCCTTTTTTGTAGGAGACATTACAGAACAAGTGAATTTACAGACTTTTAGCTGAATCAGGTTTTCCTTTTAATACATTTCCAAACAAAAAATTTGTTTTCAGACTGATGGGGGGAAAAAAATGACCTAAAAGGTTTTTAGACAGGCTGAAACAAAAGAAATGGGGGAAAGGAAAGGGAAAACACCTCATAAAGGCGTTTCAGCCTCAGCCCCGGGGGAGTAGGGGGGAAGATGCAACCCATATGTTTTCACACATCACAAATACAAGCCAGCAAAAGCAAGACATCAAAACCAGACTACATGACTAAGAAGTTTATTCCATGTGATCATGTAAAGAAAAGACGGTTTTTAACAGATATACTGAGTATTTTGACAGTGATAGAGGGGTATATTAGCATTTACTGCGATAGCAGTTTTTTGTTGTCCCCCTAGTTTTCCCGGCAGGACCCTTTCCTGCCGAGGTTTGTGTGAAGTCAGAAATAATCATTTGATGCAGGTTTGAAACCAAAAAAAAGATCAAACATAAAAAATAATAATAAAAAAAAAGGAATTAAAACCAATTTTGTGTATGAAATGGTTTTAATCAACATAAGGAGAAAAAAAATCCATGCTTATTGGGAAGTTTTATGTTTTCTATGTTTAAAGGGTTTAAAGTGAAATCCTTTCAGTGCCACATGTGTGTTTTCCCAAAATGGTCCCTTTGGGCGTTGAAGCAGTGATTTCGGTCTCTGATGGAGATTTGTGGGGCCCAGTGCCTGAGCGCCTTCACCCTTTCCCCCTTATATACAGAGCCTGCAAGGGGGGGGAAAAAAGGGATGCGGGGACAGACAGAAACTACGATCCCATTGTAAAGGGCGGGAAATCTGCAAGGTAAAATTACAGATGTTTTGTTGACTAAAAAGGACAGATGAACAGGCTTGCTTTTCTTTTTTGAAAAACACACTTAGAAAAAAATGTTAATTTCATTTTAATACAACAGAAAAAGATCCCCTGCAAGAAATGGACTGATTACTGAAACATGTTCTTTTTTTTGCCTGTAATATTCACAGCATGAGCAAAATGCAACACGACTAACTTTTTTTTTTCTTTTTTATTTTTCCTATCATCTGTTTGAAACTGCCTGGAACATAAATCAAAGTAAATTTCGTAAAAAACATGAACATGTAGATTTTAGACGATTTTTTGTCCTTGGCTCTTCTCACTTCTTCTTTTAACGGGATGAGGATTGTTGTTGACTCCAAAAACCCACCAAGCGAACTTCCTGCCCGGGGGCGGGGGAAATCTTTCCAAAAATTTTTCTTTTTTTCCCAGTCAAAAAAATTCCCCAACACTTAATATAAACAAAAAACACCTAAAAAAAAGAGATTTTAAACAGATAAAGGAGTTTTTTAGACAGGGATCTTGAATATTTTATTAAGGAACGTCTTTTAAAAAAAACTTTTTTGAGTCAATTCAAGAAACAAGGTTTTTTGACATGTCCCAAAATTTTTCTTGGGTTTTTTGTAAAAGATGAACGTCTTGTTTTTAAAAAATAGACCAACTTGAACTGAGACAACAGATCTGCTTTATTGAAAACTGCGGTCAACATGCACAACAACTCATGCACAATACAGTGTGGCTATTTTTTTAATTTCCTTTAAACCCAAAATCTAAAAAAGACGGGGTGAATTTTTCCTTCTGTTCTGTCGATTGACATATTTACCATTTTTAAAAAAAATAAGTAAAATAAATTGTCACAATTACAGTGTTTGTCAGTGCTTAAAAAAAAAAAAAAACAGCCCCAAAAACCCCCGCTCAATACAGACTCAAGAATGATGTTTAGATGTCAGATCATACTTCGGGAATTTTCTTCATTTTTGAAGTTTATAATAGTATGGTGAAAACAACACGCTTTTCAGCACCATGAAAAAATTCTGAGCTAGGGGTTTGGGAAATTACCTAAGTAAAAAAGACATTCACCCTTAAGAGAGGTGGCATTCAAAAAAATACACTGACGCATTTAAATAGGGAAAAGTTTTCCAAAAAAACCCAAGAAAAACCAAAAAATTTTCCCATGTATGCTTATTTCCATGCTTATAATCCACCCAAAATAAATGAACGGCTTTTATTCCTAAGAAAGGTTTAATCTTCCTTCATAGTGAACATTTTTTCCCCAACCCGCCCCACTTAACAAATTGATGTTTCTATTCACATTCTGACTACATTATAAAGTTGGTTTGGTCACAAGAGACTTCAATGTTTTAAAAATATTTTTTAAAGCCCACTGCTTAAAAAAGGGAGGTTTTACTCAAAGGGTAAATATGCCTCACCGGACCAAGTGCCTTTAAACTGGAGAAGGAAGATGGCAAGTAAGTGTTTGGTATAATATTTGCATCTGGAAAAAATTGTTTGAAAAAGTTTTAAATGTTGCTCATTAAAAGCTTCAGCCTTGAAAAGAAAAAATGAAAAAGATTTTTTTTTTAATTAAAACTTAAGGGGCATTTGGGGTAATCATTTTCCAATTTTTAGAGAAATGGGAGATCTTTAAAAAACCGTTGCCCAGCGATGTTTCCAATTTATTGTCATTTTATGAAGGTGAAGATATGGGGGAAGGGTTTTTCTTTCATCCACAGGAGAATAAGGGGAAAAAAATAATTGACTGTTGAATGGCTAAGTCCATATGCCCTGAAAGCACAAGATGCTTTAAACACATTTGATTTTTAAGGGACCTTCAAGAATGAAAAGATGATGTCCTGTGGGGGGTTTGATTGATTATATCAAAGTGAGGAAATTCTGTTTATTTGCTTCTCCTGTTTTTGCCATATGTCGTTTAGATTTTTTCAGAAAGTCAGTATTTGTTTTTTAGTGTCAAAATTCCTGTTATGACTTTCCATTGTCCTTTAACAAACAAGTTTTATTAAATTGCTCCGCATGTTCAAAAGGGATTTGAAAGGCCCCATTTTTCGAGGCAAATTTCCCCATTTAAACCAGCCATTTAGCTGAGCAGAGTGTCTGAAAACATGTGCCCCCTAAATGTCCTCTTACCATTTAGGACAACCCGGGCACCCTCATCCCCCGTTGTCACAGTTAATCCCCCGTATCTCAACAAAACCACTGGGACTTTGATTTTATCAGGAAACAGAAACAAAACCCGATCTATATTTGGGGGATGTTAAGGGTTTAAAACAAACCAATTTGTTTTGTTTGCCCCGGTTTTTTTGCGACAGTTGATGTTTGAGGTGAGTGTGTTGTTGCAGGGTACTTTTTTTCTGCAGTATCGGGAAAAAATTTTCATGAAGGTGCTCCCCCGATGATGGCAATGTATTTCCCATTCACATTGTATTTTTTGCATCAAGACACCTAAAAAAATTTTGGGGGATTTTTACTGGGTAGATGTCTCATGTCACAGTATGTACAAAATGATAATGGGAGAAGGTTTTATCACCTTAATGATAACTGTTTGGGCAGCCTAGCCTTGGTTTTGTTTTGGAAGGCTAGATGTGTAAACAGTAAATATTGGGGTAGTTAAAACAGCCTTTTAGATGGAGCTTTTCAGTACTGTAACTTTTTGTCAGACTTTTTTCGTGTTATGTGTAAAAAACCCCTTACCCCAGGTTCCAAATGACCAAAAAGTATTTCCAGAAGAAGTCTTTTTAAGGGGGAAGGAAGCAGAAGACCCCACCATTTTTTAAGAAAAGCCCCTCCCCTGAGTCCTATTTTCAGTCCGTCCAACTGCCTCCTAGTGGGGGAGATATGGCAAAACCACCTTTTCCCAAAAACAAGTTGCAGGAGGTTTTTCCTGGCCACTATTAACCCCACCTGACTTATCCAAAGTGTGTAGCCACTCCTTTTGTCAAAAGACGGAGGTCCCCCAAACCATGAGAGAGATCTCACTTTTCAAGAAGAGCATGGTTTAGGGGAAAACTTTTTTCCAATAAAAACCCGTGGCGACATGGGGTAGATAGCACTTCCTCTTTCCCCCGGGTACACAGTCCCATGTTATTGCATTGATTCTGGGCTGAATTTGGCTGTTTGAGTTGTAGGGGCCCAGGGGTCGATGCTTTTGAGTGTCCTGTGCAAAGAAATTTTTTATGTGTTTGAGGGGATTCCAGATGTTTGACCTGACCTAACCACCCAAATTTAGGTTTTTTGGGCAAGCAGTTCCATAAATATGTGAGAAATGTAAAAAGAAGCTGTTTCCTTTATGCAGTTCTGGGGCTTTTGCTGTTTAAATAAAAAAGTTGGTTAAAACAAGACTATTTTTTTTTCTGTCTTTTAAGAAGTAGTTAATCTTAACAGAACAGTTTTACTTTTTTTAGGGTTAAATAAGGTAAAACACTTGGGTGATGACAGGGTGGTACGGTTTATTACAAAAGAGCACTGCATAAACAAGTCAAAAAGAATTTTTCCATTTTGTCTCAAATGCCGCCTTTTAACTTATTTCAAGCAGATGGGGCTTAAAATAGAACAGTGTAACAATTATAGAACTAAAAAACAGTTAAATATACTTGAAACAAACAGGGGGACAAAAAAAATGTACTTTTTTAGGGGAAAAATATTTTTGCACATCCCGTTTTTTATGAGACAAAAACATCACAAACACAAATATAGCAAAAATGAGTTTTCCCCGCCATTTTAAGATCACTTTTTTTTTGTGGTTAAAAAAGTCTTATTTCAAGAAATCTTTACAAGAGAATTTTCACCTGTTCCATTTTGAGATTTTTGTTATTACGAAAAAAATATCTTGTATTAATTTTTTTGGTGATTTTGAGGGCCTTTTTTTTCCCGTGCTCTGCGGGAAAGCAGAGGACGGAGCAGCCATGCACCTCCCCGGGTGTAAGGAGCAGAGGATGGCAGCCACGGCACCTCCCCGGGGTGTAAGGAAAGAGGACAGAGCAGCCCCCAAGGGGGGGTCAGGAGGAGGACGGGGCAGCCACGGGGACCCTTCCCCTGGGGGGGAGCAGGAGGAGCCCCGGGACCTCCTTGCAGGTGTAAGGAGCAGAGGACAGAGCAGCAATGCACCCACCTGGGGGGTTTTGGGGCAGAGGGGCGACCCGAGGTTGTTGCGGGGAGGGAGGAGAGAGCAGGGACTGCTGGCTTGGAGGCAGATGCTGTCGAATTGAGCCCCAGTTGCTGTGTAATTGAGAAGCTCAACCCCCCCAAGAGTTTTTCAGCCTGTCTTTATGAGGCAACCCATTTAACCATGAAGGCGGGGGTTTGGGGGTGGGGGGAAGTGCCCAGTTTGTGCAGGCTGGGGGGAGATTGGGGGCAGGGTTTTGGGGAGTCCCCGGGGGGGTCGTGGGGTGGGGGTGGTGTTTTTGGGGGTGGTGGTGTTTTTGGGGAGGGCCGGGGTTTTTTTTAAATTGCGGTTTTCCTTGGTCAGAGCTTGTCATGGGGAAAAAAATGATTGAACAAAAAGAAAAAGAAACGGGGTTTTTGTTTCCATGAAAATTTGGGAAAGTTATCATACCGGCTCCCATGGGCAGAGAAGGGGTTTCACTGAAGTTTTCTTGTGATCCGGGCTTGATGGGGGACCCCGTCTCCCCCCATATTTAGATGTTTTTACTAAGAAGATTTATCATCCCTTTATGTCATGCCGGGGCCCGGATGGGGGGCACGAATGTCCTCCCATTTGGGCACTTCCCCTTTTTCACGGGACAGAAAGGCGTAATGTAAAATTTTTTTAAATCATATCAAAGTCCCAAATGTTGATGAGCAAATATTTCGAAAGTCTATTTAAGGAAGGAGTCCAAACCAGGATAGTGACCAAAAATCTACATGAAAGAAGTCAGAAAGTCTACATCCAAAAAGGCACGCCCCCCCCCGGGGTAATGACCAAAATCATAGAAAAAATGCGATATGTTTTTAATCCAGGGTAATGACCCATAATCTAAAGAAAAAAAATATGTGATATGTCAACCAGGAAGAGAAAGGGACCCCAGGATAATGACCTAAATCTCAGAAAGAAATGTCGATATGTTATATCCCGAAGAGCACTTTTCCGGATAATGACCTATACATCACATGAAAGAATTTTTGGGTATGCCATCCCGGAAGAGCACGCACATCCAGGATAATGACCCCATACATCACATGAAAGAATATGTCGATATGTTACATCCAGGATAATAACCTTTACATCTCATGAAAGAATATGTGATAGTTCATCCAGGAAGAAGCACACGGATAATATTTACGTCACATGAAAGAATATGTGATATGCACATCCAGGGAAAAGCACCCACATCCAGGATAATGACCTTAAGCCCCCATGAAAGAAAGCGATATGTCTAAACCCGGAAAGCACGCCACATCCAGGGTAGTGACCAAACATCTACATGAAAGAATTTAGATATTCAATGGGAGACGCTCATCCAGGATAATGATATACTCAAAAAAACATGAAAGAAAAGCAGATATGGGTTTTCACCAAACCCCAAAAAAATATGTCAATATGTTAATCCAGAAAGAGAGAATCCAGGGAATGACCTTAAATTTTTCATGAAAGTATGTCAGATATGTCTAACCAGGAAAAACAAACCCTAAAAAACCAAAGGATAATGCCTTTATATTACAAAAAATTTCAAATGTTAAACCCAAAGACACCCCAAACCTTAAAAAAAACCTTAAAATAAAAAAAATTGGGGTTTAATCCATAGCACCTTTAAACTCATGAAAAAATTTTTCTATTTTTAAAAAAGGGGCTAGGTAATACCCTTGAACACTATAAAGTTCTTTTAAAAAAGCACCCCATCCGGAAAAACCAAAAAATTTGAATCAACCAGAAAGGTTTAAAAAGGGTTAATTTGGATCAATTTCATCCGAAGTACTTTTATAGGGGGTTTTTAAAAAAGGGTGGGGGCTTCCGGGTACCTGAAACCTTAAAACCCTAGAATTTCCAACCCTTAACAGGGTAAATGAAAAAAGGAAAAAAGGGAAATTTAATTAAAAATGTATTTGTGTTTGGCACCCCAATTTATTTTAAAAATTTTTGAAAAGGGTAAGTTCAATTTTTAAAAAAGGTTTTTATTGAAAATCTAAATTGAAAACTTTATAATTCCTCTGGTTTTATTTTTTTTTTTTTCTCCGTTTTATGGGGATAAAATAAAGGGTTATTTTTGAAAAAATTTAATTTTAAAAGCAATATAATTTTTACTAACCCAAAACCCAAAAAAAATAATTTTGCAAATAAATTTATCCTTTAAAAAAACCAAAAAAAAAAAAAAAATCTACATGAAAAAGCCCAAAAAAACAAAACCCAGGGCCAACTCTGAAAAACCGTTTAAATAAAGGGGCCCCCGAGGGGGAAAACCCCATTTGGAAAACCAGGTGAAACAAAAAAAATTATTTTTGGAAAAAGAGCTTTCCCAAAAAAAACTTTTTAAAGAAATTTTTGGGAAAACATGACATTGTTACAAGTGACATGCACATGCCCGGGAAGTTATGACAGAGGGGGGGACGTTTTGAGGAATAGTGGGTAACGTTCCAATACCACTGGCTGTATTGTGTTCCAACTTTCAACGGGGTTCCCAAAAATTTTAAAATATTGGGCTTTGCTATTGTGATAAAAAAATTTTTTAAAAGGGTTTTTTCAAAACAAAAAATGACATTAAACCTTTGGAATTGCAGGGTGTGAAATAATTTTTGATTTTGCCTTAAAATTATAATGTAAACAAGGGGGGGTTAGTAAAAATATAAAGCCCCCTGCCCAAAAATTACACCATTTTTTACAAGGCAAGGAAACATGGACCCCCCAAGGGCAGAAGGGGGGTTTTTAGGTGTTTTATTTTCTTTTTTCTCCTTCTTTTTTGACCCCCAAACATTTTCATTTTGTGAATTCAGTTGTTTTAAAAACACAATAAAGAAATAAAGCCCATTTTATTTCACAAAGCTTAATTCTGCAACCTTAAAATTCAGAGGTCAAAAGTTAATCACAGTGTGTCATTTTAAAATTTAAAATTTTCTTCAAAATTTTAAATAACAAAAAAACTTTATTAAAAAAAGAAAAATTTTCGTGATTGGCAAACCCCTTTAAAAGGTAAAATTTTAAAAAAAATGTAAAAATTAAAAAACGGATTTTTTTATTTTAATTTTCCACCAAATCATTTGTTTTCCCTTATTCGAACTCCCCCCAGGATTAGGGGTTTTTTGGGGAAAAGGGAATCCATTGAAAAAAAAGAAAAAAAAAAATGAACCCCCATCCCATGCAGAGGTCAAAGGTAGAAAATGAAAACATGAATTTATTCAAAAGGGGGAAAAAAAATTTACATGGTTTTCACTTGGTTAATTGTGCATGGTGCATTTTTTAGGTTTAATAGTTAACCCCTAAACCCCACTAACCATTATGGGGGCAAAAAATGGGGGCCGTAAATTAAAAAATATTTTGATTTTGTAAGGCTTCCCTATTAATTTCCAAACTTTAAGGGGCAAATGGAATTATTTTCAAAATGTTTTTTTGGAAGTCACAAAAGGTCTAAAGGTCTTTGATAATTTTTTTCAAACCGTTATAAAAGATTACCCCTTTCCCCAAAGTCTTGGTTCGTTCCTCCCCTTTCTTTCTTGAGGGTTTTAAACCAAGTTTTTTCATGGGGGCTGCAAAAGAAAGAATTTAAGGTACACCAAAACCCAAAACCACCACAAAAGTCAAAAAAAACTATTTTTTTAAAAAGTAAATCCTTTCCCCCCAGGAACAAAAGAGCTCACCTAGGGAAAAAGGCCCAAAAAACAAAGGAAAAAATTGCGAAAAGTGTTTCCCCGAAAAATCAACAAAAAACCCCTTTCAACGGGGTTTTGCATAAAAAGCTTGGTTATGCTAAAGGAGCAATGCCCGGCAAAAACCATATTATCAAGGTAAGGGAAACGGGAAACAATTTTGGGGGGAAAAATTCTTTGGGGGGAAACGGGGGAAAGGGAAACCCCCTAACAAAAGGGGAAAAAATTTCTAAAAAACAAAACCCAAAAAATTTTAAACAGGACAAAAAATAACAAGAATTACCGATTGAAGACAACGGTCCCTTGTTAATGAAAACAAAGTATGAAGGAACGGATTCATTTTTTTCAATTTTACAGTATAAATCTGGCTCCAAACCTTTTTCAAACACCCAACACAAAAAAATTAGAATAATTAACAGCATGTGTCCCTTCATTACAAAGTTTCTTCCCAAAACTTTCAAATGTGAAATAATTAATTTTAAAAAAAACTTTTTCTTATAACCCACTAAAAAAACCGAAACAAAAGAATAATGCTTTGGGAACTAATTTAAGGTAAAATACAAAAAAATGGCGAAAAAAAATGCAGCACCAACTTCTTGTTGGAGGGTCTTTTTTTGAAAGGTAATTTTTTAGATTTCATAATAAAGCCTTTTAATCAAATTTTTTATTGCTATCCTCATATGAGGGTTGTCTTTTTTCGGTAGAATGATAACCCCTCTGAAAAAAAAAATAAACTAAAAAACATTTTTCCTTTACAGTGCCCAAAGGAAAATAGAGAAACTAAATTTCATAATTTACAAGTTTAATTCAAAAAATCTAATTAAAACTGTTTTAAAGTTATTGGGATGCCTATAATTTCAGTTTTGTACATCCATGGGGTTTTTTCAAATTTTTTTTTAACTAGTCAAAAAAATGACTAATGTTTATTCAGGGTGTTCCAATATTTGACCAAATTTTAAATTGAAATGTTTTCAGTTTCAGGGAATACTTAAAATAGCCCCTTTAAAATAGACTGAGAACAAAAATTCATGATTGATTTATTTTATTATTGACCTAAACATAAAACATTTAAATTTCCCAAAGATATTCCCATTAACAAGATCAGGGGATCAAACTCCTTTAGGGTTTAGAATAAAAGTTATTTAAATAAAAAAAAAAAATTAAAACCTTGACTTTTTTATTTTTTAAAACTTTCTTTATATCATCAAATTTGTTTTTGGTGAATTAACCCCAAAAAAAAGAAATTCCCCAAACACCAGACTAATGAGGGTAAAGGACAAATCTTAATTTTTTTGCACGAGCTAGGGAACACCAGCCGTTTATTTAAGAGACTTGTCCGCTTAGAGAATTTAGCGTCTAACCCCGAGCCTCTAATGGGCATCTCGAATAAAAAACCTTTTGGTTTTCCAGTGGCTTGCAGCCAGAATTTAAGTAAAATATTTTACAACATTAAAAATATTTAATGCAATGAAAAAAAGAAGGAAAAATGCTTTGTTGCAGACATTCTCCATGACAGAAAGAGATTGGCAAGGCTTCCTTTTTAAAATTTTTTAGAAAAAAAAACGATTTTCAACTTGAAATTTTTGCTGTGGATAAAAAATACAACCTAGTCATGCCTCAGAAGGAATCCCAACCTTTTCCTAAGATAGCATTGGCAGAGTGTGCAACCCGTTTTCAATTTGTTACCTAGGGTTGGGGGACTGTTTGCTTTCCCTGATATTTTTCAGACATCCCGTTTGTTTTATTACAATCTTCAAAAAGTAATTTTCAGAAGGGTACAAAAATCTCCCCCCAACAAAGGGCTGGACCCCTCCCAAAAAACAGGTATTTCCCCTTTTTCCCTGGATTTGGAAAGAGAAGCTTTTCCAAATTTTTCCTAGTGGGAAGGTTTTAAAAAAGCCCATTTATGGAGTTTGCTCTGTAAGCCTCAAAATCAGGTATTTCCCCTTCCATCGGTTTTAAAGAAATGAGTTGAGAATTCTCATTTAAATTTGTATTGTTTAAATTGCTTGCAGTTCTCCCTTTTCTTTTGTCTTTAATTAGGGATTTCGAGCCATCAATTTTTGGGGGGGTTATCTGTTTTTCCCTCTCTTCGAATTTTGGGGACACTAACAGAAACATTTCCCCTTCCAGCTTTTTTAAAGTTAAGAACTTTTTTTCCTTAAGTTTTTCATGATTCCCTGTTCTGCAAAAACAAAGAACAAAACCTTGATAAAGGAACACACTTTGTGTTGTTATTTCCGGCTCCCCTAAAGTCACTTTTGGGCAGAGGGTTTGGTTTTTTACTGTCAATTTTTTTTTTTCCACCATTTGAACCCGTTTTTTACTTTTTCTTTGGCAGCCCAAACTTTTTTCAAACACCAAAACAAAGATCGGGAAATAATCCTTGAACTTCATGTATGGCTGCTTCCAGCACCCAGGCCCCGCCTTTTTTCCGCTTTGGGATTTCTTGTCCCTTTTTTTCACGTTTTCCAAAACTTCTTTTATTGACCCTAAAAGGAAAGCGAACATGCTAAACCGATCACATGTTTTTTTTTCGGCTTTTTCCCTTTGATTTAAGAAGGAAAGCCTTTTTCCCCTTCTTTTTTGCTTTTCTTTTTTTTTCACACTTTCCCGTCAAGCATTTTTTGCTTTTTTTCTTTTTTTTTTTCTTTTCTAGGTTTTGGGTTCTTATGTTTTGAAAGGAATTGCCATTGGTTTTTACCACTTTGAATTTTGTTTGCCTCTGAGGCTTTTTCATGGGTGATTTTCAGCTTTTTCAGGCTTTAAAATTCATTTTATGTGTCTAGGGGGGTTTTCTTTCCCTTGGGTTAAATTCAGATGTGCCCAGCCAGCCGTGTAAGATAAAAAAATAAAATGGAAAAACTCATTATTTTAAGCTAACTTTAAGAAATTTTTGCCCTTATTTTAAAACGGGGTTGGGGAAAATACTGAATTCAAACCTACACAAGGACTTTTCTGAAAAAGCCCCCAGAAAATTAAAACTCTATTTAGATTATATTTCAACTTTACAAGAAAATTATGTTTTAAACATGATTTAATTTATTTGGATATATTGTTTAAAATTGTTGTAAAAAATGAGCAAAGGAGTTTTGATCCAAAGGTTTTTTTTTTAAAAAAAAGTTCCAGTGTGTA
>JAFBJY010001307.1:0-34384 GCA_016801885.1 Toxotes chatareus | reverse complement strand
GGGGACACGCCGGGTTCCCCCTGGGGGAAATGAGACCCAGGGGAAATGCCAACTGGACATTGTCTTCGGTGAGAGGTAATATGGACATGGGCCCCTCAAGAAAGACAGACATCAGAGGTGATAGCACCAGCAGCGAGGCCTCAGAGAGCGAGGACACTAAGAGGAGGCATCCTGTAGCTGCTTGGTCATGGTCTGATGATGGCTCATTTGACTATGATAAGGTGCCCGACTCAGAAACAGAAGAGTCTCTGTGAATGTAGTCATGTTCTTTGTTCTTTCTTTGTAATCATGTTCCCTTTGCTGACTGTTGTGTTTTCATATAATATTTTGTTCTAATAAAGACAGTTCTAATATTAATGGTTCATTATTTAAAATAATCAAAAAACAAAACTTACTAAACGCTACTTACTACATGGGGGTCCAATTCCAGGAACATGAAATTACCCACTCTTCACCCTTAACGTTGCCTCTGTCAGGCAACTGTCCTGGGCATCCGCCTGAGGTACCCGCATGGAGGTCCAATTCCAGGACAGGTGCTTGACTGAGGTTAGGTTTAGGAGTGAAGGGTGGGTAACACCATGCGTAAGTACCTCAGACACATGCCCAGGACAGTGCTGACTGAGGTACTACCATGGAGACCCAATTCCAGGAACGTGAAACTTACCCTGCCGTTCGCTCCTAACATTTACCTTCTGTCAGGCAACTTTCCTGGGCATCTGTCTGATACTTACCACATGGAGGTCTAATTCAGAACATGAAACTTACCCCATTCGCTCCTAAACTTTGCCTCTGTCAGGCAACTGTCCTGGGCATGTGTCTGAGGTACTTTCCATGGAAGTCCATTTCCTGGAACTTGAACTTACCCACCCTTCGCTCCTAACCTCTATCCCCTCAGTAAAGCAACTGTCCTGGGCATGTGTCAGAGGTAGGTACCCTAACTTAACCCCTTACCCAGGGATAGGTGCCTAGATCCGGGGCTAACATTATGCCAAAGGCCCCTGGATTTCCCAGGGGATCATGCAGGAACCTTATGCACAAAGTGTCTCCATGGAGCTCCAGGATCCGGGGGAACATGCTGGGACTTTACACGGGATGGGTGCCTCATCCTGGGCATAACATCTTGCCAAAGAACCCTGCACTTCCCGGGGACCATGCAGGAGCCTAACCTGGGAATGGGTGCTGATCCGAGGCTAACATTATGCCAAAGGCCCCTGGACTTCCAGGGATCGTGCAGAACCTTACCATGCGGAGAAGTACTTACGCATGGAGGTCCGATTCCAGGAACGTGATCTTACCCACCGATCGCTCCAAAACTTTGCCACTGTCAAGCAACTGTGTTGGGCATGTGTTTGAGGTATTTACTGCATGGAGGTCCCGATTCCCGGAATGTGATCTTGCCCACCGCTTTACTCTTAAACCTAACCCTGTATCGAGCAACTGTTTGGCATGTGTCTGAGGTACTTACATGTAGGTTCGATTCAGGAACGTGACCTTACTCCGCCGTCCTCTAACATTTCACCCCGTTAGGTCAACTGTCTGGGTCCATAACCCTAACCCAATTCCTGGAATTTGAAAATAGAGACAGCGACACCTGGTGGCCGTTTAGAGTATTTCATCAAGAAATTTTCAGAGCCTTTAAAATTTACAAAAAGGATAAATTTTGAACAAAATGACATTTTTGAGATCTCCTCATTAGGGGGCATCTGTCATATTTTTTCCCTTTTTATTATTTCATCATTTTGCCCAGAATGTGGAATTCCAACCCAAGGAAGTTAGTAATTTTACATTGGAATGTATGGGAGTGCGGCATAGGCAGCATTCACGAAAAACATCTGCCTACATACACAATCATTGAAAATCCGCTCCAAGATGTCGACATTATTCCACAATTTAATGCAAAACTCACAACCCCTATCCTAACCTTAACCACCCCCTCTTTTCCCCTGTCTGCACCTGATTCCCCTCACTTGTAAACCCAAACCTCCTCTTATCCTAACCCTAACCTCAACCCCCACCCTCTTATCTGAACCTTAACCCCCAACCTATCCTTGACCCCAACCTTAATACATCTCCTCCTCACCCCTAAACCCAACCATAGTCACAGGCTGGCCCAGCCCCATCCTTACACAAATACACACCACACCCTCATACCATTTGTTTCCCTATTCACCCCCTTTATTTGTTTCTACCTATTCATAAACCATGGGAATCCCCAATTTTAAAAATAATTTCACCCCTTTTCTCTCAACAAAATTTTTTCAAAACCTAGAATCATTTCAGCAAAAGAAAACAAAAACCACTTTCCCCTTCTCCCCTACCCAAATATTCAGACCATAGACCCCCTACAACATACCAAAAAAGAATAAAATTATATAACCCACATCAAATCTGCATTTCCCACAACGAAATTTCTCCATCCCCCACCACTTGGTTATATCATTCCTCATTTGTAAAAAAAAACATTATATGGGAAACCCAAAACCCTATATAAAATTTTCCGCATCAACTTAGAAAATTGAGCTCCCCCTTTGTCATTTTTAATCCCCTCCCCCCACACACCCGATCATTTTTGGGCTTAAAACAATATTTGGACAATAAAACAAAGAAAAAGGGTGAAAAAATGGGTTCCAAAATTGGGCCCCTGGCCCGGACTCCTTTACGACTAAAGGGCTTTCCCTTTTTTCTCTTTTACAAGGGGTTTTCCCCCCCCATGCCTAATGGCTGTTCCCCCTCCCCCCAGGGCTGGGTTCATATCCCCCCAATTATTAATTTTCAATTTAAAATTTTTTTTTTAACATTTTTTAAAAATTACCCACCTTTCTCCAAAAAATATATAGCTCAATAAACATTCCGTCTGTCCGGGGCCAGGTTTTACCTCCCCTCTGCTATCTCTTTCCCCCCCAATCAATTCTCCTTTCCCCCCTTAGCCTTGGTTTTTACCCCCGCCTGCCACCCAACAGACCAGGTTTTAAACCCCTTCCCCCCCAAAAATTTTTTTTTTTTTATTTTTCTTTTTTTCTTTTTTTCCTCCTCTCCCCTCGTTACCCACCTCCTCCCTTCCGGGTTTTTCATCCTTTTCTCCTTCTTATTTTGAATTTACAGAAGTAGGCAGTGCAAAAAAAACCCCAAAAACCCCTTAACTTGGAAACCCAAACCCCAACCTTTAACCCCCTATTTCCCCCCTTTTTCTCTCCTCCTCCCAACTTTTTAATCCTCATCCACCGAACCCCTAAACTTCCTAATCCTAACCTTAACCACCCCACTGCCCTCTATTTAATCCTGACCCACTTTTATCCTCGCCCTACGCCCCAGCTCCATAACCCTATTTTAAAGATTTTACAACCCTGATTGCCCTTTTTATAACTCCTTTACCCTCCCCACCTATTTTATCCTCCCTCAGTTGCCTCTTTGAGAAATCAAATAATCCTCAAATTTAGGGATAAGGTTGAAAGCACGAATGAACCCTAGAAAATTCAGGCAATTATGTGGAAGAAAGAAACATATTTTTAAACGCAATTTGATTGAACCTAACCTCAATTAAAGACTGCAATCGTATGAAATGAAACAGGTTAATAAAATAATGGTGTTTATAATATTCTTATATGGGGTTTTTATGCTTTATATATAGAACTTAAATTTTTTATACCTTGCCCTGACATTATGACCCCCCCCTTTCCTTTTTCTTATGAAAATTTTTTCATGTTTTTTTTTATTTTTTTAAAATATATAGTGAGTTCCATGTATTGCACTTATACCATTCTCTTCAAGCACTTACCTTTAATGTTATTATTACGGTTGTCAATATTTATTTATTGTATCAATATTAGCCTTTGCAGATGACCCCAGACTCAGGAAAAATATCTTTCCATCCAGACCCTAAATAAAGGCGATCAGCAGGATGGGCTGAAAAATACAAAACAACAATAATAATATCAATTAGTATTAACCTCTCAGAAAAAGGAAAAGTTGAAAACCACAAGCGGAAGTGGGTGGTGACTCTTTGCAGGTACCTGTTGCCAGTGCACCAAAATCACAACTTACGATTTTTTTAGAATTAATCTTCCCCAACCCAACCAAACCCAAAATTTTAACCTAACCCTAGAGCAAGTCCCTAACCCTCAAACAACAACGAACACAGATGGAAACACTGCAGAGCTCTTTGGATGGTTTAACAGGTAAGAATCATCAAATAATGGAATAACCTGATACCTTCATCTGTTTCCATAAACACATGGAGAATCTCCCAAACAAACTTAACCCCAATGTGATTCACAGCAAACAAACACCTCGCATGTAAATTCTCACACCAGCATAAAAAAAAAGTCATTGTTTTGGGATCTGAAGAAGAAGATCCAGGATGAAGGAGATCAGGAGACAGGGGCCCCAACAGAAGAGAGAAATAAAAAATACAATTAAACACAAACTTACAAACAGAGGAAGAATCACCTTAAAGTCATTGTATAAACAAAAAAAAGTTTTGTTTCTGGACCCAGACTGAAAAATATCAGTAACTGAAAAATGATGAAATAATTTTGGAGGAAAAAATCTCCCTCCTTCCATCAACCTGGTTATTTTACAGCTTCTACCCCCAGAACATGATGATATAGTGTCAGCTTTCTTTCACCATCAGCTTCCTACTTGATTCAGGTGACAGGTGTAACTGTTATCTCAGTGTAATGCAGAGAAGAAACCAACATAGCAGGACTCTGTGGATTTAAGGTCTAACAGCACAAGAAAGTTGACGAGATCTAAAGAAACATGCACACACACACACACACACACACATTCTGGTACTTATATTTTGTGAGAACATTTACTGACATAATGCATTCCCCTTGCCATAACCATCTAACTGAAAGCCCAACCCTAACCAAACCATAACCATACTAATGATATTCAATCTTCTCAAAATACCAAAAAAATTACAAAATAACAACACAGCTACAGTTCACATTCATTTTTTTCATGTTAACAGTGAAATATACACCCCCTTGTTGAGCTTTTAAAATGTCATAGCAATACAACATTTACACTTTGCATATTAGCTAGCAAAGAACACACACACACACACACACAGGGGAGCTAAAAACCTTAAATACCTTCCTCCTTCAAAAGTGTATCTATCTGCTGTCTCAGTGGTGACAGTGAGTGAATGAGTCAGTGGGAGTCTCTATAGTGAGACACTGAAGTTATTTTTCATCAAAACAGTAAATTTCAAATGAAATTTTAAATCCATTCATGAGATTGAACTGGGATGAGGACAAACACAAAACCTTATAACTAATATAGTTATATAGTCATTTATTAAATCATAAGTAATCCTACAAAATACTGAAAAGTCATTTTGAACTTTTAGGAACTAACATGGTTTGATAAAAAGATTCTGTGAGTTTTAAAATAAATGATATAATAAAATAAATAATTGCATCTATAGACTGAATGTTTGTTGTATGTGAACCTAACGATCCTTTGTGTCACTGTCTTCTCTTCAGCTTTGATTCTGAAATCTTCCTGTTTAAGTCATGTTGCTCTCACCCCCTCCACCTTTTTCAAAGCTTCCCCCTCAGGAAAGCGTCAGATCCATCAAAACACCAACCACAAGACTCTGAACAGTTTTTATCCAAAGCCATAACCACTCAACTCATCTCTAAATAAAACCCATGTAACCAACCCACATGTTTTGATTTTTGCAAAAATTTTTAGATTGTTCATTCATTCTTTTCTTCCCCACTGTCCTTTATTTTAAACATGAAATCATTTTGCAATACTGCAGCACTTTAGCTGACATACGTGATGGGATTTGTACATGTTGGAATGACTGAGATTCTTGATTGACTCATCTTTTTTTTTTTTTAAACTTACTGAGCATCATATTTTGGATTGCACCTGAATTTTGTTGTATATACAATAAGTATCATCTTAAAATCCTTTCAGATGATATTGTGCCCACAAGGTGTCTATACTTAAACACAGTGTAAAAAATGAAATGAGTGGTCACTTCGGACCTTTACAGTCACACTGTGGCCAGAACACTAAGGGCCCCCCCTTATAGAAACCAAAGGCGTGCATGAGGTCCATTAAAGTCCTCTTTATTAAATTAAAAATCCTGGATCAAAGCCCAAGGCCGGAAACAAAACTTAAACAACTAAATCATTCAGAAGGTAAAAAAACTTCGAAGCTCAAGCCCAAAAACCAAGTTTGAAGTTCTTACTTGGGTGAACAAATGAAAAGTGAACCCAAAGGAACAGGGGACAAACCCTTTGGTGGTGAAAAAGACAGAGAAACAGGTAACACTAAGAGCAGGACAGCAGGTGAACTGCAAATGATTTAGTTCTTACCAAGATAAAAAAAAAAACCTTAGATTTAAAAGTGTGAGATAATTTAATTTGTTTTAGAGAAAATTTTTTCATTTGAAGTGTTCAACTTTACACTATAATCTTAAATCAAGCACAACCTGATTTTTTTTGTCTCAAATAAGCGAAATCAAAAAAAAGAAATAAGTGTTAAAATAAGATCATTACATCTCTAAGTCTCATCAAAATAAATCTTATTTTAGATTCAGTAACAAACTTAAGTTGCTTAGGTCAAACAAAAACTATTGCTTTGACTTCAAGCATGTTCAAATGTGGAAGAAAGAAATGATACAACCTTAACACAACTCACCCTTACAGTCCATGGCATTTTTGATGAGCAGTGTTTGTTTAACAGGGCTGAAACCAACGATCATCAATACATCAATGCATCCCTTATTAGCCATAGTAATTCTACTTCTGTGGGCAATAATATCACAAAGACTATATTTTTTGGCAAACGTATATTCTTTGAAACTACTGAAAAATAGGAAATACAGTCATTGAGTTCATGTCATTCTGTGGCCTGAGCAACAGTGAGACCTGCCACCTCATATGCAGCAATTCTGGACTCAAATTCAGTGTCCTCATACCTGGTACTCAAAAGCAACAATAGAAGAATCATATATCATAAAGATATCTTTTATCAGTCAAACCTGGGAAAGCTCATCTACATCTAAAATAATCATAGACTTCCACTGATGTACTTATTGCCATTGGGATGTACCATTTCACTGAGACAACAGTTTTGCTGACCTCTATGTCTGAAAAAATCTTTGACTTTTCTCTTAACATAATCAATATTTCTGACAGCTGAGACAGGCCCCGATTCTCTTTCACTGGCAAAATTGGATGCTCAATATCTGTTTGATTTTGACAGCATTAAAAGGTGATTTACAGACTTTTTTAAAATTGAACTTAGAACCCACTGCTTAAAATAACTGTGCTTAGCTTCAAATGGCATAAAATACTTCTAATTAAGGCCCAAGATATGATCTGGCTGGGGTAGAGGCAACATGTCATGCTGCTTGGGTTTACATTGGCTTCAGGAAAATTTGTTTGAACTGATCCCGATTTTTCTCAAACATCGTCTGAGCTGTAATACATTTTCCCAAAGAAATAACAGGAGAAAGGACAATTTGAACAATTTGATCCCCAATTAACAGAATAAATTTGCATAGTCTTTGTCCATATCACTCAAAAAAAAGGTAGTATTTTAAAGTATTACATTTGTCCACATGACTGTTTTAATTTCTTGTCATTAGAAAAGAAGTGCTACACTAATAGGACATGGCTTATCCTGTATATCTACAGGTGAGTAGGGCTGAATGATTTAACGTTTTCTGATCGATTGTGATTTCAGACAAACGATCATGTGACCATCAAGCTGTGGTTTTGCAGTGCTCCTGTCTGACCAGGATCTGCTGTGTCAAGTATTTACACATACAAGCTGTCCCCCTACCTGCCAATCTCACCAATCAGAAGCAGCATGCTGCTCCCGACAATCACGCTACAATTAGTATAACCTGCCCCTTAATTTCTGAAATGGACCAGAAGCAGGTTACAGGATTTAATCCCAAAAAAAAACAACACGTCAGCCATTTGGGAATTTAGAATTCGAAACTGATACTGTCCCAAAACCTGTGCTAAGTTGCAACACCCAGCATAAACACAACCAATTTATACTGGGGGCTTAAAAAACCACAGGCTTTTTGCAGGGGCGATGATGAAAAGTCCCTCCCCCTGCTTCAGCCAGGTTGCCACCCCCAACGGGCATGGGTGTAAAGAAAAAGTGCTAACAGAGCTGAAAAATGGGATTATCCCACAACTACTGACATGTGGTCAAGCAGAAGGGCCGAGCCGTATCTTAGTTTGACTGTGCATTTCAAAGCAACTCTGAGTTAAAAAGCTGCTGCCTGCAGAAAATACTTTCCCACTGACTGGCCCGAATATTGCCAGGGACTGAGAGGTGTCTGTCAAGCTGGGGCCCAGAATGGCGTGCAACATTTGGGTGCTGCTGAGCCATAAATGAATGACTCACCTATTTTAATGTCTGACATTTTTCAGAAGGGAAGAACCAGGGGTAATTTTATTTTAGTAAGAGTCTTATTTCATTCACCCTTTTTCAATTTCACTGACTGTAAAAAAGATAGCCCAGGTTTCTTAATATGGGTTGAATAAATTACTTTAACTTGCTATAAATGTTGATAAGCTAGCTCTCTTGAGCCATAAAAAATGACCTTGACCTATACCTCGTGAGTGTAAAGGCTGTGGGCAAGATCTTTTTGTAATTGTTGAATTTTGTTTTTCTTAAAATTATATATTTAATTTTTTTTGGAATTGTTTTGTATTTTATTTAACTTAAAGTATGCAAAAATCTGTTTAAGTTAAGACAGTAAAAGATGTCTTTTAGTTCATTAGAGTGCATTAGAGTAATGGCTTTTTAATGTTTTATTGTATGATCATTTTTTGTCATGTTTGTAAATGTTACTGTATTGTGAATATTGCACTGAAGCTTGATTTGAAAAATTAATCAAATCAAAATGTAATATCTGCCAGAAAAGCGCCAATTAGATCTTTTCCTAAAATCGTTCAGCCTACAGGTGAGGTAAGGAAAATTTAGAGTAGCTAGTTAATCTCATCAAATTTTCTACCTGTCCTATCTTGGGGCGACCAACCCTAAACTTATCAATGAGGTGCCAACCGCTGGAACAGCACTATGAAATGCTGTCAAGGCTACATGATGAGAGGAACCAGTGTGGGTATCTCTGGCCTCTCTAAAAACAGGTTTGACTCCACTTACAGCTGATGGGTATACCATCATGGGAAAACACTTTTTGTGCTTGCTCCTTTCCATCAACTCATGGAGTTGTCTGAAAGAGAGACAAGTGTCAGGGTCAAAGGTCACCCCAATGATGAAAAATCTCTTACCTAGGCGTAATCTTCAACCTTGCACACACAGGCAGCCATACACCTACATAAACACCTGAAGCATCAAGTCACAGACACTGTTTCCCAATCTGGAGTCATTAAGTGTGTTGACCTAGCAACCTAAGCCCCAGATTTAAATCCTTTCGGGGTTCTGCAGTTCCTCCAAGTGAAATGGGGCCATCAGTAGACTGCAGGGTCAGAATGTCGTCTGAATCAGATGCAAATAAAACCAACCGGGACCATCTTCCACACTGTCTGCAACCCTTCAGGCATGTTATTCAGCATTATTTGTTTGTTGTTGTTTGAAATCATGTACTAAAATGCCAATTTGTTGTTTTTAGATAGCCTTTGGCAACATCTTGACGTCGAAGTGGGCAAGCAGACCAAAGTGCCACAGCTGATGCCATCCAGGATGTGCGGGAGATATCGGCAGACAGCAATATTGCCAGGTCCCAGGATCCTATGAGATACTGGGACAACCACAAGAACAATCTACCCAACCTTTTCCCAGCTTTCCTTAAAATTTTCTCTGCCTCCAGCCTCATCTGTTCCGTGTAAACGTTTCTACAACTGGAGAAGTTCCGAAAAGATGTCAACATCATCAAGTTACAAGAGAAGATGTCAAAGACAACCCTACCATTCCTGGACTGGATGTTCACCTTGCTGAGGACGGAAGCCTCCCATTGGGTATACAGAACCCCACACACACAGATCAATACCTTCTCTTTGACTCCATCATCCACTGGAGCACAAACTCGAGTTATCAGAACCTTGCAACACAGGGCTGACAACATCAACCTCCCTCAGGCCCAAGCGGAAGAACATAAGAAATAAAGGGAGCTCTGAAAACAAAAAGGGCTGATTCAGCATTTTTCAAAAACACATAATACAAAAATATCAGGTGTGGACATTCAACAAAACCAAGACCACATCGACGATCACTATCATTAGATGAATAAAACTTAGGTGTCTGTCTTTGCTGGCTGTGGGTCTGAATGTATATTAAACAAGTCTTTATTGACAATATAAATCTCATAAAAATCAATAATATGGTTCAAACATTTATAGTTGTGTAAGTATTTGTAAATCTTTTCAGGAATGATCTTTTTGAATCTAAAGCTTTGTTGGAATCAGCTTTACTATACTTTCATATGTTTTGGATGGTCAGAATCTTATTTAAGAAAAAAAAAATGAAAGTTAGAACAGAAAGGAGATAATGACATGGTCAGCATCCTCAATTCAATTCAATTCAATTCAATTTTATTTATATAAGCGCCTTCCACAATCAAAATTGTCTCAAAAGCGCTTTACAGAGACCAGAGCCTGACCCCAGAGCAAGCACTTAAGGCGACAGTGGCAAAAAACTCCTTTTAACAGGAAGAAACCTTGAGCAGAACCTGGCTCAGATGGGGACCCTCCTGCCGATGGCGGGCTGGGTGAAAGGAGGAAAAGGAGGAAGATAGGACAGCTAGGAATGGAGGAGGGGGAGAAAGACATGCAGCATAATACAGACAATGTGGGTCAGTATTTACATTACAGTTAGTGAACAGTTATTGGATAATGTGTGCTCAGCAGATTAGAATTATGAAACAGAGCACGGAGGCAAAAAAGCTGTCATGACTGGTAATTATTTACATTACAGTTTGCAAAAGAATATTAATCAAATATTTATCTGTAGCAGAGCGGAACATTAAACATGTTAGAAATAGATCATTGTAAACAATAAACAGCAGCAGGTGGGTGGAGCCAGGACCATAGGACATGCAGCTCCGGAGCCAGAAGGTACCTGCAGTAAGGTACAGAAAAAGAGACCAGAGAAAACAAACACAGGACTACGGGACAGAGGAGGACACAGAGTTCATGTTAGGAGCCGACAGTCTCTCCTCCTTCCTCATGTTTCTGGGAGAACCTCCCTAGTGTTTCTTGTTTGTCCCTGTTTGTCTGTGTTCTTGTCTGTGTGTGTGTGTAGGCCTGGGTGTGGTTGACTTACTTTTGGTTTCCCTCCAGAGCTCCTGCTCACCTGTCTGCAATCACCTCATCAGCCACACCCCTCAGCCTGCAGTGTATTAACAGCACTTCTTCTCTCCACACCATGTTGTCAGTTCACAGTAGTGTTAATACTCCTGTTAATGATAATGTTTGATGTGAGCAGGTGGATAAAGCTCAGTGTTGATTAAATGGAGAAGCTGAATTCTCCCTCCACCTGTGTCTGTGACACAGAGTCTGACACTTCACATAAATTCTACTAGTGAAGACAATAAACAGTGTGTGTCCCACTGCTGATCACTGTAAACCTCCATTTCTGTCAGGAGGACATATGAACTGGATTCTCTCATCCTGTCGTCCTTTGCTTTTTTCCTTTACCTTCAGTAGCAACTTTCAAATACACTTTAACATTTGTTTCACAGTTTAATTTGATGTGATGTTGTAAACAAATATTTGATCAGTTTACTTAGTCCTGTTCTATCCCACCATATTGTGTCCTCTCAGAGATAGTGATGCCGTCCATTATTTTCCCTGATACAAATCTATTTAACCTGTTATAAATCAAAGGGCAGGTGCATTTCTGCTTTTTAGAAATAATGAATGAACTTGACTCCACTGAATAAGAAGCTCACTGTTGTTCAGTCCTTGTGTGGTCTGAGGTTTCCTCCTGATCCATGTTCTATCACAGAGGTGAACCATGCACTTCAACACAAGACTTGTGATACACAGTGGCATGCTGGGAGAGCTTCTAAAACAATATGAAGACAAACTAAAGACAGAAACAACAACACACGGTGCTTAGTTAAGAACCAGACCAGAGAGTATAGGAGCATGATCGAGGAGGCAATGATAGCACAGTAATTGTGCATGTGGACTTTTCTGAGGGGTGGAGATGCAAGTATAGTTCTGAGGTGCAGTCATGCCACTTTGGTCAGAACCTCCCACAGTTCAACCTGCACACTGGCATGTACTATACAAAAGAACAGAAGACAGGCTTTTTGCACAGAATCAGAATCCAAGCGACAAAGATGCATCTGTTGAAAGTTTCCAAAAGTTGACACAATTCACTTTTTGGTCAGATGGTCCCAGCAAGCAATACAAAACCAGAATAACTTTTTCTCTCTCTGCAGTGTCCCTCCAACTCTAGGTTTCAAGAGAACAACCTGGAACTTCCTCCCCACCCCAAATGGGAAGGGAGCACCAGATGGCATAGGAGGTACTGTGAAAAGGACTGCAGACAGCCTTATACTGCGGGGAATGACATTGTGAAAGGAATATTTTCCATGATATGGTTGGCAGAAGCCTCTCCAGCACTAAGCTCTATATCATTACTGAAGCTGACATGCAGCCATATGATGCGCCCTTTCTCTACCACTAAAATCTGTACTTCTGCAACAAGGAAACTCCATCAGGTCATACTGACACCCAAAACGACTCTGAGATCCATTGCAGGTCACTGTCCTGTTTCTGCAGTGAGCCACAGACGTGTGAGTGTTTCAGCCCAACCATATTCCAGTTGATTGCCAACACACCCAGAGCACAGGTTGAGGATGATGGTCCTATACCAATGCAAAAGAGGAAAGGTCCTTTGGCAATGTTGATGGAGGAAATGGAAAAGGAGGGAAGTGAGCAAAGAGAAAATGGAATGGGAGGAAAGTGAGCAAAAGCCACTGACCAAGAGTGGTCCTGATGGGACTGTGACAGATCTATCTGCTGATGTAGTTCAGTGTGGAGATTGGCATGTGGTCATTTATGACCTACACTGGTGGGTAGCAAAGGCTCACTGTGGATGCTCATCATCAAGATGTGGAAGTGGAATTTTTCCACCCTCATGGGCCCAACACACGATTCCATCCAAAAGGAGGTGCAAAGGATACAGTATGTGCTTCATACCATTTGACCATATTCTGGTCAAACTTGTGGGACTGTCATCACCAGGTCGTGCAAGCAGGACAAGGCAGATATGCAGTTCGTCTACTGAAGTCATGGACTTCATAGAGGAGAAAACATATACACTATACTTCTTGACAAAGTTAAATGAGTGATGTAATACAGTCAGGGAATACTCACAGGAGTTCACATTTGAATTGTTATTATTGTGCCAGATGTGTTTTGTGGTGTTTATACAGAATGATTTCTGTATTTTGAGATATTTCAGTTTATGGAAAAGAGACTGTAAGACATAGTTTTATCTGTTCTTCATGTCCTATATACAGTTTATAGTTGTATAAATTTTTGGAATTGTATTTTGTAATGAGGCCACTGTCACCACCGTCAGAGGCAGTTTTAATTTGTTTTAAACGAATATGCTTACAGTTTTTCTTCATTGCTGTTGAGTTATTAAAGTACTCATCTCTTTTAATACAAAAAATATGTTTGTTAAACAAAAAAAAAAAAATGAAAAAATGATCAGTAAACAGTGAAATAAGGCTGATATCTGAAAGTCCAAACTGGAACAGAGGAGTGAAAGTAAACCCCAGATCACAGAGGTTCAGGCAGAAGCTACAAAAGTCCTGAGAGCTGAAAACAGAGAGAATTAAGAATAGAGCTTTCTCTCTAGTCTACAGCATAGACACACAAGAGTGTAGCGACTGCAGACACAGCTAAAGGGAGGAGAATGTCATAGGTTGGCAATGGTCAGCTCTGCTACCAAGCAGGACCAACACAGTGCAATTTAAGCACAGCTACCCTGCTAATGTCCTCTCTGTGTTGCCATCTCTCATCACAGCTTTGCAAGGAAACATTAGGTGTAGAACCACAAAGAGGAGAATTTTGGACTAAAAATACCTGGAAGATAGAAACTTGATCTGCTCAGACTGTTGAAGCCTCATGTTTGCTTCTTTTCAACTCTGGAAGTCAACTTTTCCACAGGACAGGGACTGTGGATTTTATGCTCCATCATTTCCATTAGAATTTCTTTAGAAAGGATCTTATTGCAGACAGTACAGACTTCCTAGAAATCCTTTCCTTTAACACAAACTACAGAGCATCACACCAAAACAAAGTTAAGAAGTTGAGCAACCATGAGAATATCTCACAATCACGATCAGCATTAAAAAAACTCAATGTTGTCCATGAATGATAAGCACACAATCAAACCACTGGGCTTATGGGTATGATTACTTGTCGTCCCAATTTCACAAACATATAATTTGGACAAAACATTTCCAAAAAAAAAAAGTTAACTTCTAAACTAGACACTGACATGAGCAATTAACATGTACAGACTTACTTGAAAACCTTGGAGGTGATCTGGACTTTCCTGTAGTTTCCTCTTGTCCTTGTAACAGCAGTAGCTCCTCCCTTCCTTGTCAATAATTGTGCAGAAATATCTGAGTGCTTCTTTCTTCCTAAATCATGAGCAAGTCCTGTCCAGTCCAACTGTTTCTGCTCCTGTTTGACTTCTGAACTTGTCTCTGGCTGTGTGTCCACTTACTGCAGCCTGTGACATCAGGCTGTAGAATGTTGATACATCAAAGGCATCAAAGGACACAAACACACACACACACACACACACACACACACACACACACACACACACATATACATATACATATACATAGATAGATAGATATTGCTTATTATTATTAGGAGTTACCTCATATGCTAAAAATGCAGAGTTTTACCACCAGGGCTTAAGTGAAATCAAGTTTCCTCAATGTCAAACTCAGCACATGTACCAACGATTTTCAGCAAGGTTTAACTGACACTACATCAATTCATGCCACGCCATCAACATGAGCAGAGATGGAAACATCAAAGGCATCAAAGGACAAACAAACACACACACGCACATGCACATGCACATGCACACTTATGTCTTTGTGAGGACACTTGCTGACATAATGCATTCCCTAACTCTAACCAAAAACCCAATTCTAACCCTGAAACTAAGTCTTAACCCTCAAACAGCAACATGAACACAGATGGAAACACTGCAGAGCTGCTTTGATGGTTTAACAGGTAGAGATCATCAGATAATGGAATGACCTGATGTAATGCCAATTTATCATATAGCCATATATTCTCTTATCATACACTTGTATATTCTCATAAACTCAGATATTCAATTCTGTATGAAGTAAATACAACTTGACCTGAAGTGACCTAATGTGCTGGGTATGCTGTTCATTGTGTTTTGTGAGGACACCTGCTTATGTCTTGGACAAAGTCTATTCTTTATCTTTTGTTGCTGTCCAGTGGCTCTAAACATAACTTACACTTCATCTCAGTTGCTCACTAATTTTATCACTTGACTTCCAGCTTGTTTTCTCCCTGCCATCCCTGCAATCCTGGTATGTGAGGAAGAGACATCAAAAGCCCTGGGAACATGGAGCTCGGGGTCAGACCTCTGTAGCATGGTTTGCTGCGTGAGCTCTGTCCTTTCTGCAGAAATGGATTACTCTGAAGATTTTATTTTGTAATAAAACCTCAAAAGACAATGATTGTCTAAAGGAATTCTATTTCACTTCTCATCAGGTGGAAAGTGTTTTTCCACCACAAACGGAAACGAAGGCGATTTGAGGATGGGATTGGACGTGATCTGGACTCGCTGAAAAGACAGAAAGCGTCAAGCTGCAAAAGATTCCTCCCTGTGGGTGAGAAGCTGTCCTCGACGGGAGCCCAGTCATCGCCTCCAATCCTCAAGGATTTAAAGGGAAAGAATCGCACACGGTGAGAAGTGTCTTGATGTTGTTTGTGAGAGGTTACAGAGTTAATCAGGGAATTAAGAGTGTAAACCGGTATATCTCAGATAAGTACTTGCAGACAGACGTGTCTTGGTTATTATTGTAGTATTTGAGGATTTCTGGTGTATCTGCTTGAAAAAGTGGACCAGTTTATTCTGTAAATACAAGAGACAAAATAATCAGAGATAAAGGTTGGGTAAAAGTCAGAGTAAGGTGAAGTCCAAAGTGGAGCCAACTCCCAAAATTCTCCCACCAATAATAAAATTGATGATTGAGAAAAATCCTGAAAGCATGAATCAGTTTAAACAGTGGGTTGATTTTGGGTTTCCAGGAAAATGGCAGCTTTAGCCTGAGACAATTAGACCAACTGAAGACATGTTTGGAGGCAAAAGAAAAAAAGTGCAGAGCAGCATGCAGCTTTGTCCAAACATAAACAAGAGAAGCATGAACGGTTTAAAGCAGACTGGAAGGCATATTGCATGTGGGAGAGAAGAGGAAAGAAGGAGATTAAGAATTGAAAAGAACAAAAGAGCAAATGAAAGTGTCGATAGAGGAAGCAGAACGTAAGGAAAAGTAACAAACACAAAGTACAAGACATATTCCTTACAGGAAAATGAAGAAACTAATACACTTTGTCCTTCTGTTCCTTCTGTGAGTCAATATGTCAAGGTGGATCGCGACCTCGGCTCCTGCCCTCCCGACCGCACCTCCACTGCCACATGAGCCTGGTGGAGATCTGGGAACAGGAAGGATCCTCCAGACGCCTAACATCATCACCTCCACCAGCATCATCCTCATCCCTGATTCAACCATTGCCTAAACCTGATGCTTTACAGACCAGGGACTGTGTCACAGCTGAGAGAACTCCCACAGCTGGGTGAGAACACACATCTGGCAATAAGGGACAAAGCTTGATTAAATGATCTCAGACGACATCGCTGTGCATGCTGAGACCACTATCAAGGATCAACAGAGGAGAAAGAAAGACAAAGTCGACAAGGATCTACACACGGCAGCCTTAACCATGTACAGGGGTGCTCAACCCATGGCTGGCGGACAAGGACGTGGCGCATGCGGCGGCCACATAGAGGTCGGGGACGAGAACGAATAATACGGTGGAGGTGGACACTGGCAATATGACCCTAAACATCTGTTTGACTGTCATCAGCAAGGACACTGTGCTAAAGACTGTCCTGAGAAGAATGGCTCTGTGCAGACTACAACTGCTGCAAAGTGAGGGGCAGGATGGGGCAGGAGGAGAGGAGCAATCTGACCGCAGCAACACTGACTCACAGACTACAGGACGTGCTGACATGGTTGTAACGTATTGTGTCACTTCCTGTTTGCTGCTTCTGCACTGTGGTGTTACGAAAAGTTATCCTCGCTTATTAATCAACTTCTTACTTTGCCGTGTTCTGTGGTCAATCTCTGAATTCTGCACACGCATATTGCTTTAGTTAAACATCTGTAGTGCACGTTGTCCCTGGGATTTAACACTACACTCTAATCACTCTATCTCAGGTCCCGCTAGCTTAGCTGTTAGCAATGGCTTCTCTCTCCTGCTGTCTCTCCTCTCTCTTGCACGGTTAATGTGAGATGTTTAGTTACTCCTCTGCCTCCTTTAGCGATAATGGTATGTGTAATAAATGTAGCATTTTGTAGCATTGGAGGCTAGACTAGGGTAGTAGAGGCCACAGTAGAGATAGATAACGCTTCTCTCAGCAGCAGCTTAGCTAGTCAGTCCCCTGTAGCTGATGCGACCCGCCTAAATTAGCTACAGCTAGTCTGGCTCACGCGAAGGCTCCCTGTCAGCCGAGTAGCCGAAGCCAGGGCGTGCTGGTGGTAGTCCAAGGGAAACATAGTATGAAACAACGGCCAGTGGTCGCCACCATCAACCGGCTTCATGTTTCAAAACAGATTTTCCTGAATCAGCTTACACACCCGCTGAGGAAAAAAAACTTGGTTATTGGGCAGCTCCATTTTGCCAAAATGTGAAGTTAGAGAATTTGCGAATTATAGTTAAATGCATTCCTGGGGCCAGAGCGTGGCGACGCTGAATCGTATTTAAAACTGCTGGCTAAGGATAAACGTAGATTTGATAAGCATCAAGATTCACGCCGGGCGTAATGACACCCGACACGCCTAACCGGAGGTCACTAAAATAATGTGGAGTTGGTGTGTAACTCCTGTTTTTTGGCCCCCTTTTGTTTTGACCTGAGCATTTTCCCCATTTTTTAAATGCTGGCTGTCTGGTGGTTCCACAAGCACTGGCCTTCATTGAAAACGGGAAAAAACTTTTGGGAAAACCTGGTCTTAGGAGGCGGCCCCACCCAACTTTGGAGGGTTTTGACTCTCATTCTAAAATGAAAATTTTCATTAAAAACCAAAGCCCCAAACCAAGTTGGGGCCAGGATGAATTGCAGCCCCTGCACTTTTTGGTTTTTTAACTGTCCCCCACCAAATTCTCTGATTCTTTTTTCCCTCCACTTTGCCCCCCTAAGGTTGTCTGCCCCCCGTCAAAAAAAAGTAAAAATTAAAAAAAATGCAAGGTGTTATTCATCCTAAAAAAATGTTATACTACAAAGCATCTGAACCCAAAAACACCACAATCTTTTAAAAGGCTGATGCTATACAGGCCTGGCCCCCAAAGCAGACAGGAGAGGGGGGTTTGGGCCCTGGGTTTATTGGTTCTAAAAAAAAACAAAGGAAAAGTCTGGGCAGTGGGGGGTTTCCCTGGGCGGGGCAGAATAGCTGGGCGTGAGGGGCGGGGGGGAGGCTGGGCCAGGGGGGCAGCTGGTTGTAAAACAGGTGAGCCGGAAAAGGGAAAAAGATTTTCACGGGAAAGTTTGCAAGGAAAGAATGCCAGGGCTGCCCCACTGGGCCGGACGATCTGGCGGGGGACGGGAACACGGCCTTTTGTTTTTGCCAGGACATTGCGCCGGTGCGGGTGTGTGCGCCCCAGTCCCCTGGGAAGGGGGGACCCAGCAATCCAAATAAAACCCACAAAAACATACACCCCCCTTTGCTGAGGCCAAAAAAAAGGGAACAAACCCCCCCAAGGCAGGAGGCTCCCCCCTCCTCGATGGGGGTATTAAACATTAGATCTCTTTGTCTTTTGTTATGAATGATTTGATAATGGATCAAGATTGATTTATTTCGACTGAGCCCTGGCTGAGGAAAGTATGTCAGTCCTTTTAAACCCCCTCTAGTCATATTAATTATCCCTTTCCCTCGGGCACAGGCCGGGGGGGGGTGGACAATCCCCCTAAAGGTTTATTTTAATCCTAGACCTAACCAAATATAGTTTTAAAACCTTATTCCTCTCACACCCAAAATTTGGGAAACAGAAAACCATCATTGTGGTGTATCGCCCCTTTTACACTCTGAGTTTTTTCTGAATTCACTAATTTTTTATCTGATTTATTTGAAACGGATAGAGTAATTATAGTGGGGACTTTAATATTCATGGATCCCCAAATTACGAAAAGACTGTTTTTATTTTTTAGACTCTTGGTTTTTAAAAATGTTAAAAAAACCCACTTTTTAATCCCCCCTTGATCTTGCTGACCTGGCATAGAAGCTGAATTTTGCAGTTTTCCCCTCAAAACCTGTTTATCTGATCATTCTTTATAACATTTAATTTACAATAATAACTGCACAGCATCTGAAAAAAATTAACTACTTAATTTTTCTGTCTGATAATGCTTTTATCAAATATAAAGGCTTTCCATCTTTTTATCTCCTGCCATGTCCAGTTTAAAGGTCAAGGGCCCAAAAATTTTACCCCACAGATATAGCTATCTGTTGATAATACTCTGCTTCTTTATTAAACCCTTGTCTTTGCCTTTGAAAAAAGGTCAGAAATAAAGAACTGCTCCATTCCAAATCACAAATCGTGCAAAAGCAGATATCAAAAAGCTAAAAGGAAATGGTTTCCACTAATTTAGAAATTCCGCCTAAGAACAGCTTTATAATGTAAAAAAAGCCCCCCGTAAGGAAAGAACTCCTATTACTCATCTTTAAATGAAAAAAAAGAACCCCCCTAGGTTTCTTTTCAGCACTGTACCCAGGCTGACAAGACCCATAGCTCTTTTGTACCACCATCCCCTAGCTCTCACTAGTAATGACTTTAAACTTTTTAAAAAAATAGTAGGCATTAGGAAAATCCATCTCTTTCCCCTACAACTGTTAATGATGTAGGTATTCTAGAACAATCTTTAGAAATGTCTGCCAGTCCTGATTTATTAGTTAATTTTTTCTCTCCATAGTCTAGCTGAATTGACGATGGTTTCTAAATCTAAATCATAAATTTTTGTTTTTTGAACCCTTTCAGGATATGTTCCACAGGTTTTTAAGGTTGATTATAAAACCTTTCAAAAGCCCTCTGGACTCTGACTTTTTAAAACTTGCATATCCAATCCCCCCTTTAAATTCTAAAATTCTTGAAAGGCTGTTCAACTCTTGTGTGATCATCTACATGGGAAACGGTTTTTTTAAAGTTTTTCAGTCAGGATTTTAGGTTCATCTCAAGAAGCACGGTGAAAATTCCCCGCCTTCTTATACATCAGATAAGGGTTTTCGTCTCCTTTCCCTGAATCTTAGTGCTGCATTTGACACCTTGATCATAATTCCTTTTGGAAAAGATTGGAACATTTTTGGGATTAAAAGGGAACCCCAAAAACGGGTTTTAAAATCATATCAAGATAGATACCAGTTGTTCATGTTAATGATATCCCCCATTATATCCCAAAGTAAGTCATGGGTTCCACGGGGTTCTTGCGGCCCCGATCTTTCACCTTTACATCTTCCTAAAAATTTATCGGAAGCATGAAAAAATTTTCCATTACTTGGATGATCCCCAGCTATTTTATCTTGAAACCAGATAAACAGATCAAGTTTAACTTCTTTTTTTTTCCCCAAAGACAAAACTGGGGTTATTTTTTTTTGGTCAACCTCAAAAAAATTTATCTAATCATATAGTTACTCTGGATGGTTTTTTAAAGCCCCCAAAATCGACTGTGAAAACCCGGGTTTTTTTTTGATCGGATCTTCCTTTAACCCCTATAAAACAAGTCTCTAGGACCCTTCTTTCCCCTCCCAATATCAGAAAAGATTAGGAACATTCTGTTGCAAGTGATGCAAAAAATTAGTCCATGCTTTTTTACTTCTAGGCTGGACCTGTAATTCCCTATTATAATGCCCAGTTAACTCTCAAAAAAGCACCCACTGATCCAAAATGCTGCAGCGAGGAGCTGGAATTAAAGAAAAATTTATTACCCCTGTCCCTTTTCCTTCATTGGCTTCCTGAAAAAATCCAGTTGATTTAAAAATCCTTCTCCTTACATAAAGGCCCTAAAGGCCAGGCTCCTTCATATCTCAAAACATAGAAATATCACCCCAAAAAGTTGCTTTTTTTCCCGAAGAGGTTTTTGCTTAGGTTCCCAAAATCTCTAAAAAGTAGAATGGGAGGCGAGCCTTTGCTATCAGGCCCCCCTTGGAACCAACCCCAGTTTGGGTTGGGGAACCCCCTCTCAAATTTTTAAAAAGCAAAACCCTTTTTCTTTTTGATAAACATAATTGTTGTGTTACAGCCCTGTTTTTAAAACTTATAGTTACCCTTTCTCTATAGACACTTTTCAGTTAAAGGATTGCCCTTAGTGGGGCTGGCTCAGGAACTAATCACCCCCTAGTTGGCCCCTGGGCTGCTGGGGGACATCCATGATCTACTCCCTTTTTTTCTCTTTTCTCCTCAGCCCCTCTTTTTATTCCTTTTTACATGTCTTTCTCTGTTCCTCTCTTGGCCCTTTTTGTTTCTCCTGGTCTCTCTTTCTTTTACCTTTCTGCGGTCCTCCGGGCTGCATGTCCTTGGCCCTGGCTCCCCCACCTGCAGTTTATTTTTTTTAAATGATCTATTTCAAACATGTTTAATTTTCCATTCTCTGATAAATTTTTTATTCTTTCAAACTTAATGTAAAAAATTCCAGTCTGGTTTTTTCCTCCGTGCTCTTTTCATAATTCTAACCCTTGAAAAATTTAAAAATTTTTACTAACTGAAATTTAAATACTACCCATTTCCCTGTTTGTTTAATTTTTCTCCCCTCCCTCATTCCTAGCTGTCCTATTTTCCCTTTTTTCCCCCCTTTTCCCCCCACCCCGGGGCCATGGCGGACCCCCCATCTGACCGGGTTCTGCTAAAGGTTTCTTCCTTTAAGGGGTTTTTTCCTTCCCATTTGTTAAGTCTTCTTGGGTCAGGCTGGGGTTCTTGGCTTTGAGACAATTTTTATTTAAGGCCCTATAAAAAAATTGAATTGTTAAATTAAAATTGTTTGGGAGGTACACACACACACACACACACACACAGATTTTTGCACAAGGGCTGCTCTGTCTCTTTTCTCTCTCTATTCAAGATAAACTTTTTGATGGTGTGTCCCCACACGTTTGCGGGGAAACCTCCCACTGGACATGCGGAAAAGGGAAACCCCATGGCTCCAAAACAACAGACCCTCTCTGTTTCGGCCCAAAAATGGGATCCCAAAACCCTGTACAGTAAAAAGGGCTGATGTATAAAACAAAATTTTAATCTACTGCCTTTGTGACAGAGCATTTGTTTGTTTCCCTAATACACACCCACCTTGTTTTTACATGACACCAGTTGCAGGTGAACTATCTGAGGGGCTGCCTGTTTGGGGTGCGTCATAATATAAGGGGGCATTAGAGAGCCACACCTCTTTATTCACCCAAAAAACAATTCGAATGCAGAGACAATATCCATTTAAAAGACCTAAATGGTATCAGGCCTGTTTTTTATTCCTTTTTAAAAGGGTGGAGTTATAATCCCCTGGGTGACTCCCCCTTTAGAACACCAATTTTTTATTAAGAAAATCCGAGCGAATCAACCCCCTGGTGGCAATTTTTTAATTTGCAAGCGTAAATTCTAATATTCTGCGCCCCAAGTTTCAAATCCCCCTCTTTGTCATTAATTCCCCCTAACCCCCCATTTTCTTTATTGATCTTACAAATGCTTTTTTCCGTTCCCGTTCATCCCGACAGTCAATTCTGGTTTCATTTTTTTTTGATGGTAAAAAGGGGTAAATTGGACTGCTGTCCCAGGGGTATTCAAAATCCTGGAGTATTCCCCAGTCTCGTGACCCCGAGCCTCCGCCTCTAGGCTCTGTTTTGTTCAGTTTGATGATTTGATGATTTGTATCCACGGGGCTTAAAAAAATCAGTACATTTAAAAAACCTAAAAAAATATAAACTAGCTTTTAAAAATGCATTTGCTCAGACTTTTACATATTTGGGGCATTGATCCGGAGGCAAATCTCCTCCCAAACGTGTTAAAGATTAATCTGTCAAAAAACCCAAACCCCCAAAAAGCAAATGGGGTATTGCAGACAGTGGATACCAAATTATTCAAAAGAGGCCCCCTCTCTTCTGTTTTGGCAATCTTGGTGCCCTAAAAAAAACCGGGCACCCAAACACAAAACCTTCACTGCTTAAAGGGTTCTTTTCAGGCTGCTCCACACTGGGACTGCCAAACCTGACCTTCCTTTTCTCAGTTTGTTGAAGAAGGATGGATCAGCCCTGTTTTTACTGGGAAGATGGGGGGGGACTGAGACCGAAAAATATTTCCAAAGCGATCCTGTTGCTGCTGGTCTCCCCTCTGTCTCGTGCTGTGTGCAGCAGAAGGCTGTGTTGCATCCCGTGATATTGTGGTTATGGAATTTTACTCTTATGGCTCTGCTGTTCTCATTTCTACACAAAAACCTCTCATCTCTCTCACAGCGCTTTAAATTCACTACTTTGGATATTAACATTACTGTTAAAAGATGCAGTTTAATCCCCAACCCCTCCCACCAGCAGATGATAGGGGTTTTCCTCCATAATTGTTGAGCTTTAAATTGCCCCTGTCCACAGATTAGTTTTCTTTTAAAACAACAAGGGGGGGCGTCCAAAGCCCCTTTGGGGAAATGTGACAATGGATGTACACTGGGTTGGGTTATGAACATTGCTGATGGTGCATGGCGTGTGAAAACAATAACAAATAAAAAATACAGCTAAAAATATAATAAAGCTGTTGAACCTCAAAAACCCAAATTTCCCCTGAAGGGATCCCAAAGGGCGGCTCCCTTTTTTCTCGTTGGTGACACAGATTTCTAATCAGGGGAATAAAGCTGGAAATACCACACAACAAATTTTAGCCTCTGGAATAAACTCTGTGAGAAAAAACAACTCAGTCTGAGTGAACATGTGGGAAACAAAGGCTCTGTGGCAGAGTTAAAATAACCCGTTCCTGGGCTTTTTTCTCAAACAGAGTTACGACTCTCCGGGGTTAAAAAACTCAGTGAGGGGTGTATTTTAACACCGGAGTTCAAAAACTCTGTTTTAGCGACTCCAACTCTGCCTTATTAATTTTGATATAAACTCTTCTCCCGTGTTGACACCCAACACTCAAAATGAGTTAAAATTTATTAATTATTTGTTTATGGTAAAATGACCACCAAACACCATCCCTTTTACTTTTTGCTTTTATTTGTGCAAATCATTTAAAAATTCAACCCGACACTTTAATTCTGTTTTTAAAAATGTAAAACTTAAAAACACAGGCACAAATAAAAATTAGTGAATTGTACAAAACACTGTAAACAACATTACTGCATAATAAAATGTCTGCAAATTTAAAACTGACACATTTCTCTGTGGTGCAGTTAACGGGGGAAATACTACTCACTTTCAGTTCAAGTATAAAAAAGTAAGAGAATTTAAATTTAGATTAGAAATCATTTTGCAACCCCTGATATAACATAACATTTGAATCACAACCATATGACATCCCCGAGCTCAAACCATTTTGAAATATCTTTCTCTCCTTTCTAGAATCATTCACTCTGGTAGTGTCACTCACTTGGAAAACATGGGTGATCATGGAAACAAATTTCTGCTCAAACAAACAAAAAACACTTTGGGCAAAATGATTGATGTTATTTTTTCTGAACAATGTTCATGTTTTCATCAGTAATGCCCCAAAAAAGGGCAACCGATACTCAGCTCCGCATTTCACCCCCTGTGTGACACAGGCTGCTTAGAAACAGGTGAAAGATGCTGTTATATCTTCAGAAAAATCAGTGTTTTACGAAAACATTTAACTGGACCAGACTCAACTGTTTTTTGGACAGGCATTCCCCGTGATGCTCGATAACCTGTTTATAAATTCCCCAAATTTTTTAGTTGTGAAAGAACACAGTATTTGGTTCCCACTCCCAAAACTTGGCTAAACTGAAGCCCCTCTTTGTTTTGGGTAGAACCCGAAGGACCTGCTTCAAATTTTTTGGAAATGAGATGAAATTTCATCAGTTACAGACAGTTTTTTCTTTGTTGTTGTTAAAGGATCTGGTTAGACACACTTGTGTTATGGTGTATGGAAGTGTCATCATCTTCACACAAAAACAAAAAGTGCGAACAGCTCATCAAAAGCACCAAAAAATGTAAAAGGTGACAAGCTTTTTCCAAGACAATATAAAAATGGAATCCTGGGTCTTTGAAGTTTCTGTGGAAAAAAGATATGGCTGATGGGTTCCTTCAGTGGTCAGAATGATCCTCAGGGGGTTTTGGGTGCTGAAACAAAAAATATTTTACAAAAATTTTTTATAAAAAATCACAACATCTACGTATTTGGAAATTTTGACAAACCTTCTGAAATTTCCCGATGATCCCTTGTCTCTCCGGCCATTTTTGGGGCCTTTCTTCACTGGTTTTGGGTGAAAAATGAACAGCACCAGAAAAAGCCATTTGCTTCCCCCCTGGGGACAGGTGAAAACTTTACACTCATTATATATAAAGTAGTGTGTTTTATTTCTCTGTGCATTTTCTAATGGTTTTACTATGATATTAAACATATACATATAACAACATCTTAATGGCCCATCATTATAAATCTTTCTGAACAAAACAATGTTCACCCCCACACTGAATCTTTAAATGCAACTTAAGTGCTATTTAGACTCAGAGATGCTTTTGTAAAATAAATCTAAAAACACAATAAACTGATGACTGTTTGACTCACAAAATCATTACTATTCTGTGATAAACCCCGCTTCATCAATGTAATCCTTCATTCAGGGCAGCTTTCATTGTTGTTTTTAAAGAGGTTTCTTTCAGGTTCCTGCCTCCTTATCATCTTTAAAACTGCTGTTCCATTTTTTAAGGAACCGAAACAACCTCTCTCAAACATCAATAGAAATCTTAAAATCTAAATAAAAAAAAAAAATTTCAAATGTTTAAAAAAAAACCAATATTTTTTTTTAAAAAATATATTTAATTTCCAGTTAAAACATCCAAAACAAACATGTCAATCATCAACACGTGAGGATGAAAATCCCGGGGTATCTTGGGCACTCGTCAGGATCACTTTAAAAAGGGGAAGGAAAATAAACTTCCGCTTCATCTCGTTGGGTGATCATCATATGTTCGGGTGATGTGGGGGGTCCTTTTAACTCCTCTACTCTGGGATGAAAAGGGGGTTCTGGTTTTTCTTCATGCACCACCCCAAAAAAGGGTTGGGGCCTTTTTTCTTTTAAAATCATAAGTTCCCGAAAAAAAAAACTGTTCAAAAACAAATACTTATGTTTTATATGCAAACAAGGGGTTAAACTTACAAAATTTTTTTTGGGGATGGGGCTTTTAAAAAATCTTTTTTGGTTTTTTAAAGCTCTCCCAATGGGGAAAATCTTTCTTTTTTTCTTTTTTTAAAAAAATCTATTTTGCAAAAACATTCATCTAATACCTTTCATTTTTTTTTTGGAATTATGTCTTAAAAAATGATTAAAAACAGTTGTAAAGTTGGAAAAAAATTACATTTTCTGGGGTGTCCATAAAGGGTGGCATCCCTCCCTTTTGTTTTGCTTAAAGTGCTTGAGACTGACAATTTTTCAGTTGGAGGAGGAAAACCCTTTACACCCCGCTGCAGGCTAGATCGAAGATCCCCCACACACAAGTATAAGGCAAATAAAAACAAAATCGCACATTAAAACTTTTCCCCTACCTGGCTGGATATTACCCGTCTCAAGACAAAACATTACCTTTCCCTTCTCTTTAAAACCCCAAATAGGGGGTAAAATTCTGCAGGGCTGACGATCAGCCAGGTTCATAGATGCTTGAGATGGGGGGCTCTGAAATCAGACAACACATACAGCTTAATAGACGTTAAAAACTTTTTAAATTTTTATATCCCCTTCTCAAATCACATATTTTGTCTTTTCAAATAAATTTCTCAAAATATAAGTCAGCAAAAAATGAATTTTTTGGGAACCATATTGGTACCATATTAAATTAATCCAAATTTTAACATGTATTATGCTTATTGTTCTTTAGTTTTACAAACCACAATATTTTTTAGGGCCATTTTCCCTTTTTTATACCCTTAATCAGTTTACCAGATATTACCTCTTCTACCTATTGATAGTAAAAAAAGGGTTTTTTTACAAAATTATAATCTCAATATTTTGAGTAGCTCTTATAATGTAAATACCACCAAACAGTCATTTACATTTAATGCTTTTGAAAAATAGTTTTTTGTGGAATAAAACACCCTAAATTCCTGACAAGTTATCTTAAACCTTTTTCTCAGGTTTCCCTTTCTGAAAAGGAAATCTTGGTCTAATTTTTGCCGGCGCAAACCCCCTTTGGACTTTTACCCCCCTAAAAATAAAAAAAAATTGAATATTTTCAAATGCCATTTATTAAAGAAAACATCGTCTGCCTCAATAGTAACTTTAAAAACAAAAAGGAGTAAAAGTACAAAAATTCCTGTAATCCCAAATTTACTTCATTCTGTTGAAACTTTTTCACTGCGTGAAAATTTCCCTCCGTATTTCCTTTTAACAGGATACTTTTTTTTTTTAGCATGCAAAAAAATTAAAAAGGGTCCTGCTTTGACCCCTCTTCCAAACCCAAATTTTTTTCCCCCATTTCCCGTGTCTATCTTCCCTTTTCCTCCCACCCACCCTCATCCAGGAGGGTCTATCCAGGTTCTCTCAAGGTTTCTTCCTTTAAAGGGGTTTTCCCCACTTGCCTTAATCTTGCTCTGGGGTCAGGTTTGCCTCCATATAGTTGACACAAACACCCAAAGTCGTTCCAGGTTCTGTGTATATTACCTGTAACAGGGTCATAAAAATTCTCATGTGGTTGACAGTCAGGTGATTATACCCTTCATTCTGAAGATTGTGGTAGACCACTCCATCACATCTGAAGTGATGGAGCTTCCCTGCGAATATGCTTCTTTATAATGGGCATGAGATGACTTGCTGAGCAGCTGACTGCTAATCCACAAAAATGGGTCTCCTCTGTCCTCCCTTGACACCTAGCATACCAGAAACACCCACACAAATTTTGTTGCTTCTGGCGTCTTCTATTCATGCCCCTGAGAATTCTAAAATTCCCAGGAAAATATTTGTCATAAGGACAAGGACACCCACAATGAAGTAATATAACATATTGAATAATTTGCAGGTACCTTTCTTTTATGGCCAAATTTGCTTTTCATCTATCAGAACAATTTCTCTTCTTCTTCTTCCAATGAGTCTGTTTGCCTCTCCCTCTCATTAAACTTCATTGCAGCTTTGCACATACTCTTCCAGTGGCTTGTCTGCAGAAGTTTTAGTCAGTGTTGCTGAGCTCCATTAATAATCCTTCTACCTTTGGCATGTCCACTTGTGGCATGATCGAGAAGAGGCCTTGAGCAAATCTGTAATAAATTGACCAAATACATCTTTAATGTAACAGAACTGAAAAAATCTTAGTCTTAAAAAGTATTTTGATTCCTACTATACAATAACCATAATTTCTCATTCAGAGATAACTTGGAAACTTCTCTGTCATCTCAAGGTCTTTGGAAAAATTTCCCAGAACCCAGCAAAGATATAAAAATCCACTGAATTATTTTTAAATACATAGGACTCTTCACAAATCAGTGGATTAGATTGTACCAAACTAAACCTGACAAATTCTAATATTTAGACCTCTTGTCATGCCTTGTTACCAAAACAGTGACCATGAGTTCTAAGCCAACAACAACACAGTGAGACCATTCAAAAGGCTTATAATGGAAATATGTTTGTCTATGTTTTTTGTGTTATATGTCCCACCTGTAGATGCACAAATGCATCCACGTTTGCAGTTGAACATGAGAATTCTCAAAGATGGACCCACTTCAGATTGACCTGGAGACTGTTTTTCCTGTTGTGACCGGAATCTCTGCATATCCTGAGGATTATCAATACTACAAAAGGTTACTATGGAAGTAATGGTTTAAAACATTGTGTCAATGACAATATGGCAAAGCTCAAGATTGTCACGGGGCCACATCAGCGTCATGTTTTTCCTCTCAAAGCTGGATATATCCTATTGTATTGTTTTGATAATGTGTAACCAACATTTTGGTAAGAAAAAACAGCTAATGTGCACTGGCCCCGCCAAACATGCTTTTCAACACAAATTAGACATTTAAATAATTATGCTGTTAAAGAATGATCCGAGTAAAAAATGTTTCAATTACACTTAAATGTATGCGCTCCCTTACTCTCCGCCCGCTCCCCACAAACTCCTGAATGCTGTAGTTACATGTATTGCGTCATTTACCCGACCACACCGTACTGCAGCTCTTCACCAACAATTGTTTTTTATTATACTTTTCTAGAGTGATCTGTTATCTGACCCGGCTGATTGTATTTTATATTATTAAAGTCTGTATTAGTTTCCCACTATTGAAATCGGTCAGCGCAGGTCAGCGGTCAAATAAGCGCACCTTCATTACGTGCCGTTTGGTTTTCTCAGCCCCCGTTTGACACCCTGAAATGACAGGCAAACTTTTTCGGCCTGTCATTCACGATTATGTAAAATAAATGTAAATATAAATGACACTGAAAGCATTGTTTTATACTCACCATTTGACTCCTGTTTTATACGGTTTTTCAGCTTCATGATATGGCGCATGAAGAACATTTCTTTTCTTTCATTAACCACTTCTGGAACCTGAAAGTTTTTTCTTTGTATACGGTCCTAAGTGTATCCGGCCAAAATCTACGTAATGTGACACCATATTCACTCTCTATGTTTCCAAAGTTAAAGTGGATAAAGGAAAACTCTGTAAGCTAGCAGTTGTTGCAGAACTTAATGATTGACATCAACTATGCCCCAGTCAGGTAATGCTGCAGCAGAACTTGCTGTGTTGCTTGGCAGGTTACATCAATCATCTAAAAACAACCCATAGAGTTAGTCTTTTAGCTTAGGCGGCTTGAAGAAAGAAGAAGAAAAGAAAAAGCAGGAAGTCTGCTGCTGAAAATGGTAAGTTAACTTCTATCCAGTCTAATTACGTTATATTATTAAATGATCACCCTCTCTACTTAAATTGATTTCACATATTAAATAATGCACTTGTTTTATAATCAGGCGATCATAATCTGATCGTAGCATTATACTGCTGGGTATTCTTCGAGCACTGTGGGCTAAACTGGGCGTACTTTATTATTGCTGGTAATAAAAAAAGAAGCGATCTTGTGAGTTGTAATTAACTTTGGCACTTGTTGAGGGTTGCAACTGCAATGGTGAAGCGTAAATTACTGTTAATGTAATGTTATTATTAATGTAATTAAAGTTTGTCATTATCGTATCATACTAAGCTAGTGTGCTGATAGGCTGGTCTACTCTGCCAATCTACATAATGTTCTCAATTTAAGGAGTAGTAGCATCTACCGTCTCGTTGTTGGGGTATAATTATTGCTCAGATACCCACTGTAATACAGGACTAAGGTGTAAAAAGAAACTTAACAAGACAAAACAACAAAAAAGTAAAACAGGGCAGACAAGAATTATGATGATATTGAAACTTAGCGAAAAGTATTATTGATGACCTAAACGTTGGTTGGCTTACGGCTAGACCTAATGTTCACAAAAATTTAGTATAACTAAAAGTTAATAACCTGTTTTTCATATGGCCAAAAGCAAAAGAAAATAAGCTCCCAAAGAGAAGTGATGACAACCTCAACATATATATGAAATGACCCAAGTAATAATCAGGGTATGTTTTGTTTTATCCTTCTTTAAGTAAAATACATAGAGATAAAACATTGTTCCCCTCCATTATGCTTCTGGAACTCATAATGTAAACAGTGGGGCTCACCTAAGACTCTTCTCCAACTTTTATTTGGACCCGGCCAATTTCTCAGAACTTTTTGTTGGCGAGGCGGCTTGGCGGCTCTCACAGGCTGTGGAGGCGGCGTGAAGCCTTGATAGCGAGCCGAGTAGCGTCTTGTGAGAAGCTAAGACAAGCGGAGGCTTCGCACCGCGCTCCCTGCTTATACATCTCGCCAATATCCGCTCTCTGCCCAACAAAATGGACGAGGCTGCTTCTCATGATCAGGACCAACAGAGACTTTGCGCATTCTCTCGGCTCTTGCTTCACGGAAAGCTGGCTCTGTGACTCTATCTGGACAGCGGTCTGTACCTGCCAAACTTCCGGCTGCCTGCGCTCACGGACAGCGTCATGTGAACAGTCAAGGGAAATCAAAAGATGCGGCGAATAATAGCTACTACATACGACGAAGATTTGTGTGCAGATGTCACAGTGCTTACGTAAACATTGGGACTAGGAACTGGAGTTCCTCGTTCTGAACTGTAAGCCGTTTTATTCACAGCGAGGAGTTTTCTTCATTCATCACCAAATACGGTGTTTTACACATCCACCTCAGGCAAGCGTGGTGAGCTGAACAGCTGACTGGCTGAGCACATCTGCGTGTTTAGAACGAGAACACACAGACTCTGCTCATCGTTCTGGGGGACTTTAACAGAGCAAGAAACTCAACCATGAACTGCCTAAATACACCAGCAACCGTCAATTGTCCCACCAGGGACAATAACACTTTCTAGTTCATTACTGCACTCTCCAGAATGCATATCGCTCTAGTCTCCGTGCAGCTTTGGGACACTCTGACCTGCCTGGTCCACCTTATTCCCAACCTACAGGCAGAAACTAAAATCTGCTAAGCCTGTAGTTAGGACAGTGAAGGAAGTGGACCAGTGAATGCCAAACAGGACCTCCAGGACTGTTTGACACCACCAACTGGAGTGTTTTTGAAGCTGCAGCTACTACTAGCCTCAACGAACTGACGAACACTGTGACATCACTACATCGGCTTTTACAGCGAAGATTGTGTGTGCCAACAAATCATTTCGCATTGTAACAACAATAAACCTGGTTCACCCCAAAGCTCAGCCACCTTACAGTCATGCCAAGGGGAGGATGCCTACAGGGAGTGGGGACAGAGCCCTGTGCAGACAGGCCAGAAACACACTGACAAAGAGAGATCAGAGTGGCCAGGCGCTACTCTGAAAAGCTGAGGACAACTTCTCAGCTAGCGATCCAGCAACTTAGTGTGGAGGCCTGGGAGATCACCAACTTCCCAGGACTGCCCCTTCCCCCACCTGCAAGCCTAACAAAGCCCTGTGCTGACAAACTCAACACCTTCTGCAGATTTGAGAAGGACCACTTCACCTGTCCCTCACCTCTCTGCAGCTCCCCTTCCTGCCCTCCCCCCCACCCCACCAACACTTATCCTGGCACTGCAGCTTCCCACCTCACACCTTCCCCCTCAGCCCCCCTGACTCCACAATCACTCCGGGATCAGCGAGGGAGAAGCCCAGCCGACTAAACAGCCCGTCTCCATTGTGGAAGCTTCAGATTCTTAGGCACGACCATCTCACAGGATCTGAAGTGGGAGCAGAACACCAGCTCCATCCTCAAGAAGGCCCAACAGAGGATGTACTTCCTGCGGCTCTTGAGGAAATACGGACTCCCAAGAGCTGCTGCTGCAGTTCTACACAGCAGTCATTGAGTCCGTCCTGTGCACCTCCATCACTGTGTGGTTCGGAGCTGCCACTAAGCAGGACAAGACCAGACTGCAGCGCACTGTGAGGACTGCTGGCGTATCATTGGTGTCCCCTTGCCCTCTATCCAGGACTTGTACTCCTCCAGGGCCTTGAAAGAGGGCAGGGAACATCATGATGGACTCCTTTCACCCCGCACACAGACTGTTTGAACTGCTCCCATCAGGGAGGCGCCTCAAGCCCTCAGACCAAAACAAGCAGGCACCGGAACAGCTTCTTCCCCACAGCAGTCACTCTACTGAACAGTACAGCTAACAGATAAAACTATTGCATACTTCACTTCATTTCAGTTTTTGGTTTTTTTTTTTTTATTTATCTTCCAACACCTTCAATCCACTCACTACTGGACTGATGCGCATTTCATGTACATTACATATTTGTATATTTGTATATTTGAAAATATTTTTATATTTTATATACTAGAGACAACAACTGCCGGCAAAAAATTCCTTGTATGTGTTTGCGTGCTTGGCGATTAAACCTGATTCTGATTCTGATTCTGAGGAGTCAACTTTAGAATAGGGACTGCGTTAGGGTTAATAGCCGTCACAGTTAGTAAATTAGTTGTGACCAAGACTTCAATTTCAGAATAGGGAACACATTCTGAGTTAAATAGACTTAATTCAGAGGTAATCTTGTCAGTGTTGACACTTGTAGTTGTGTCTTATTCCATCATAACAACGCGTTTACTAAGCATTATTAATGTAAAATGACCGTCTGTGTGGTACTTCTACATTATAAGAGCCTTTACTACAAAAAGCATTGAGATCATAATTCAGGTACAAATAACACCTTTGTTTACTATCAATAGGTAGTAATTAAGAGGTAATATCTGGTGTACCAGTAGTTAATGGTATAATAAAGTGCATATGGTCCTGCACAGTAAGGTGATAATAAGTGCTTTGTAATAACTAATACAGAACTAATAAGCTACTAATACACATGTTAATTAGCAGTTAGTTAATGGCTAATATGTGTACGTAAAAAGTGTAAAACTTAAAATACTTTTTATTTTAGAAAATAATTTATATGCAATGAATAAAGACATTAGAAATATAGACAAAAATAAATGAACAAATAACGTGAAATGAAATGAAAATGATGAATTATTCTCTGTATTTGATTATTTGAACATTTATTGATTCTTGTCTTACTCCTCTTCATATTTACCCTCTGTATTTTGTGTTGTGTGTGTTTTGTGTTGCAGCTGATCAGCAGGCTGAACTGCTGCTGTCCTGCTCATAGTGAAAATCCTGGGAATTCTAATGCTTGTCAGCATTGATCATCATTGAGTGGTGAGACTGACGTTTCTATGAACCTACAAACTAACTGCTCCAGAGGATCGAGATAAATCATCTTTATCCTTCTTTTCCTTTCAGCTCGTCAGATCAGGATCTTTCACCAGACCAGTTAAGGTAAGCTACTGGAAGGGGGGGTTCATCATCATGGATCAACTTTGACTGCAAGTCCCCAGGGGAAATCTAAAAAAGA